>JAVQJD010004868.1:0-55720 GCA_036023655.1 Nannoperca australis
CAGGACACCATCCGTCGTCTCATTAGGAGCATGTCCTGACGTTGTCGGGCATGCATACAAGCACGTGGGGGCCATACAAACTACCAAGTACCTTTTTGAGTTGCTGCAATGACATTTCAGCATAATGAACTAGCCTGCGGCATCATTTTTCCACTTTGATTTTCACGGTGTCTTTGAATTCAGCCCTCTGTAGGTTGATCATTTTTATTTCAATCAACCGATGTGGCATCCTTTCGTTCTTAACACATTACCCAGTCCATATCAGTATAGATATCCAGCATGATCCCCCCCTCCCCACTGAGATCTGAGGTGTTTTCAAAGCGTTCTTTTAATTCTTTATAGCAGTGTACATACAATAGAAGATTGCTGAAACTTGAATGGTGGGCTCTATTCACTATATGTCACCATACAAAAGATAATTTGAAGGTTTTCATATTTAAACATCTCTGTACTCTAAAGATCTACAGATACTGATAAATAGTAAGATGCAGAGTCCATATTTCCACTAGAAGCAAAAGCCTGACCAAACATTTTGGTACAAATGTAAGCTCCCCAGTGTACAGTCATTAGATTCTAAGGCTCTTATCAGTCACTCTAAAGTTGCAGTTTCATTTCTTCTGACTCCCTCACTCTCAAACATGTAAAGATGTTGCATATAATGGTAATTTTAAAATCTTTATAGCAGCACAATTAGTGTCAACTTTATTCCCTAGAACAAACATTTGCATTTCCATCATTAACTTCGCCACCTAGAGTTTCAGAAAGTCTCTTCTTTGGGGGGTAAACACAAGAGTCGACTAAACACCAAAACCCACTGAAAATTTTAAGAAAATAATCAAATTCAATTCACACAGGCACCTTGACATTTAACATTTCAACTGCATCTTGGTAGATTTTAGAAGTCACTGATAGGTCATCCGCTTTCAATTTTCTTTCCTTGTTCATCTTTTTTTTTATATAAATCAAATTAGTTTAGAATGATGCTCCAACACTTAAATCATTTCAGTTGAAGAAAAATAAATAAAACCCAGCACAAAACAAGTCACCATTATGGAGAGTTAAGTCTACAAAGTCAACTGTTGTATCCAAGAAAACAATGCAACGTGTGAATGGTTTAAAATGACTTTTATTAGGGTTTTGTTAACTTAAGTATGGGTCCTGATGACACATGCATGAAACTGTAGCCATCTGGAACAGCACGTCTTTGGCCTGCAGAAGAAGAAACATTTTAGTTTGTTTTTTGTTTCCTTTAATCAGAGGACAAGAGGTCGTACCTTTCATCGCGTTTTGCTGGTTTGAACACTGCTCGTTACAAACTCCACCCAGATTCTTTCTGGCATCGCAGATTACCGCATCACAGTGGACGAAGAGCTGAAAGATATGACATTGATATTTACAGCTTTTTAAGCATAAAAATAAATTTTTTTAAAAGCAAAAGAGTGTTTATTCTTTCTGCTGAATTTACCTGTTGATTCAAGTCATCTTCAGTGATGGCAAACATCTGGACTTCAAAGCGCTTAAAGTGAGAAGGATACTGAACTCTGGCATCGGCCCAAACAGGATGGAGGATCACCTGGTGCTGGTCCACTGGGTTTATACACCTGAAAAAGGAAAGACAGTTTCAGCTTTTTAAAACTTCATCTTATCCAACAAATTATTCACTAAGCAATGTTCAACTCATGCCTTGGACACCATGTCCATTATGAGGGCAAAGACTGATCATGTTTCAGTTCCTATTGTGCATCAAGTTTGACAGTTTTGTATATGGGGACCAACTTCTCCTGATAAAGACATTACCCATTAATGATAAGGTTCCATCTAGTTTGGGACATCCTGTCCTCATCCAGTGTTGCCCAGCAGTTCTCCAGCTCCAGGGATAGTTGGGGGTTTGTAGACCTCAGCAGTTCCACCTCAAAATATAGCGGCTGTTGGAGGTACTTTTCTACGGGAGAATCCTTAGCTCTCTGAAACACGCTGTAGGAGTCGTCTAAGTTAAGAGACACGGAAAATATTTACCCGAATTATTATGATGAACTTAGATAAGAGGAACAGAGTGGTCAGATGTATATTAAAAATAAGGGAATTTAACTTGAAAGTACATTGCCCTCATTGTCCCATTTGCCAACTTGGTCATTAAGATGATTAGGTTTTTAAAAAAAGAAGGCCAAAGTACTTGGTCAATACCATTAGTTCAGGATCAGTTTGTAAGATTGCCTCCTGACCTTAGAGGACAAGGTCAGTTTACTAATTCACATCCAGTAGGTTTGTTGAAACTTATGCAAGTCTCCTAAATACCAAAAAACAAACAAGACACTCCAAAAGCCTCCATTAGGTGGCTTAGTGAAAATCTGATCCATGTGCATTTTCATTATCCCTGGAGCAACATGACAAGAATTCTTATTTTTCCCCGTTTCTGGCTTTGGGAGAGTTCATAAATTAAATAAATACTCTGCTTTTATGGCTTCTCCAGTGGAAAGTAAAGATTCCCAATGTTGGGAAACCAATATGAAAATAATGAGACTACACTGCATTCAGAGCTTCCCTTACCCAAAGCAAGTCTCATTACAACTTCCAGCTCGCCGCTTGCGTTTTCAGCATATGGTTCACTGCTGCGAGGTTCGGTGTGGAAGGCCACAGCTTGGGTTTTGTTGTTGTTATAATAACAAAGAACCTTTAACCTAAAGAGAAGGAAGGGACAACCCATGAGAAAAAGACTTAGTGTAGTGGCAACAGTGATCAAGAAAACCATTTCACATGCTGTACGTCTGACAAGAAAAGAAGTCTTCACGCGCATTTGGGAAGTCATTGGCCACCATTCACAACTGTGATAGTACCAGAGAAGGATTCCTTACATTTTATATAAATTACCCTTTAATGTCCAATTTTAAATCTTTGTAGCTTCCACTAAAAGTAACCAGTCTCAATCTCTTGTTTTGTCCTACAAAATTTCAAAACCCAGAGATACAATCACAAAAAATTAAAATACACAGCTAAAAGAAGCCGTTTGGCATTTTTAAGCAAAAATGCCAATCGATAATTAAAACATTTAAAACAAACCGTTACCGACTGACTCTTGTTTCTGCTCATTTTTTGGTTCAAGTTAAAAACACTCACATATACTCCGGCTCATCCGTCGATTCCCTTTTCACGTCATCTGGCAGCGAGATTACATTTTCATACAGCATCACATTGGAGAAAAACTAAAAATATTTGAAAATTAGATTTTTCCATGTCAATCTCAGCGTTAACGTTCTGCATCAGGAGAATATTCAGCGGCATGCTACCTTTCTGGTTGTCCCACAGGAGTTCCCAGTGAAGACAAAATAAGCATAGCGGTCGTCACTGTAGGAGGGACCACAGGTGGGGTCTCTGAGGGTGAGTTGACTGGTGTTCAGACTGGGAACTGACCTTAGTTTCACAGCCAGAACTGTCATGGTTCCATTAGGAAAACACTCTGTAGGAGGAGGCTCAGACATTAGTATGCATTGGGTGGTTTGTCAGAGATCGATCGATCAAAAATAAAAACTTGTCTTTAACAAACCAGTCAGTGTTGACTGGAAACTGCAAGCAAGAGAGAATTCTTTGATATTTGCGTTGGTTTCCAGAGTCTTCAGAACCACATCGAGCCTGCTCCTGATGGACGACGACTGAACAGACTGCGAAGATGTCAGAAATTAAAAACTGTTACAAAACAAAAAGTTACAATCTCTACTGCAATGCCATTAAGAAATTCCTGCACATTTATCACTTTGGTTAAGAAAACAGATGCTGATCGTACCTCGGACACGACATCGGAGGCTGAAAACGGCACGGCAAAACTGAAATGCGTTTCGTTCTCCATGATGCCGTACTGCTGAGCGAGACCTGGGGTCAATATTTGTTTTCCCACCATTGTCTGAAAGTTAAAGCCGCTGGTTCCGTATTTCACGAGAATATTGAAGTTTTGATCATCGCAGCTACCAGAAACAGAGGGAGGAACTGCAGAGGGGGGGGAAATACATTTGAATAGTAAATAAAAGAGGCCTTAGTCGTCATCTTGACTAGAGTTGCAAAAAACTAATTTTAAGACAGATTGATGATTCCTCTTGTGCCCCTTTTGTTATGAAATTCATCGTATCTATGAGTACAAACCTATGTCTACCAATTTAGCTTCCACATAAGCAGTGTGAGAAAATGGAACAAACTCTGGCAGGACCACCAAGCCAAAGGTCACGTGAAGAGAGAAGACTGTTATCCCCAAATCTGTCTGTTGGGAAATACAGAGATTAGCAGCAAAAATTTAAAATATATATAAATCACAATTTTTAATTTCCCATGTTGAGAGTAAAGCTTACCATTTGTAGTATGCCGGGGTCCGTGAAAGGCACTTCAACTGTGTAGACCTTTGAAAGGCTGTTTGGGGACATTTGCTCCAGGACGTTAAGGCCTCTGTCATTGAAGTCTGCGACGGACAAAACCTCAGAGGGGAAGGTCATGTTCATTAGTGCCACATCAAAGCCAAAAGGCCCAAGCAGCACCTTAAAAATCCGCTCCTCGGGAACAGTGTCTGTGGGGCAAAAATAAGAGGCATAAAGGCAGCTTTCAATAGATACATTTTTTAAATAAATAAAAATCTGAGTACCCAAGACAATAAGACTCACTGTCAATAACTTGCAAAGGTTGATACAGTAATGGTGTGGTGATGGGAAGGAGGACTTTGTATCGTGTGTCCTCGTGAGTCGAGTCTTCAGCCCAGAGCAACTCGATCATCGGCTCAATCGTATAAGTGGTGAAGTACTGATCATCCAGAATGTAACTCTGCAAAAATCAAACATCGACACTAAGGCCTTTCCTGGGCTAAAAAAAAATCCATAGACAAATGTTTGGCCCTGAATGTCTCTGCCCAGTATTCTGGATGTGGCTTATATGAATTTATGTTGCAGTTTGGGCACAGTTATAAAAAAAATAAAAAACCCTCACTTTATACAAAAACATTTTTAAAAAGAAATCTCAGTGCCACTGACCTTAAAGTAGCCACCAACAGCACCAACAGGAATTTCAATGACAATGTGTAGGTCACCAACAGACAGCGAGTATCGCCTGGCAGCCAACTCTGCAGCGTCGAGCCTCTGGCCATCGACGCCCACGTGCACCTCTAACAGTTTAAACTGGCCAGATGAAATCAGAGGGTCAATGTGCCTCGGCATGAACCAGCTGATTGTGTTCGGAGTGAAGAAAACACTACCTGCACATAAACACAGCACTTAGAAACGGAAAGACTCAACATGGATACCTTTAACAATCTATAAATTAGATATACTGAAGTCATGAGTCCAGGATCTCCCTACTCAGATCATTTTGACCAGAGAAAAAAAAAAAAAAATAAAAAAAAAAAAGAAGAAATGGTCGTTTGGGGAAATACTCTGAAAGTTAGATACCATTGATACCCCTCTCTTATCATGTTTGCTAACCCTCCCCCCAAAAAAAATTTTTGTGTTTCAAATTTCCAGAGAAAAAATATATAATAAATAAATATAAAGACAACCTTAGTATCTTCAGCCCTGCCTACTCTTCTCCAAAACACCATTACCATCCAGTGTCGGGCAAGCAGCTGCTGCATCGATTTGAGTCGCCAGCCACTTCTTTTGAAATACTGTTGAGGTGCTGAGCACCGTCATAGGCACCCCTGCTACCTGCGGGGGGGAGGTTACAGGACATTATGTACAAATCTTCGTTTAGTGCATTTAATGCGTTAATGGTGGTCTGTTGAAACAATTTATCCTTTAATTCCAAAGGAGGTGGGTATGTCAACATAATGTGGGATGTAAATAAAATAAAGCAGTCAACCAGTGGATTTAACTGTGCCAACTGGATTTCAGACAAAGTAATCCATTTAACAGTCTGGTTACATGATTTGATCTAAAGCCAACAGTTACTGTCTGCCAAGTAGTGAGTTATCTAATGGGCTGCAAGTAATTTAACCAGAGTCTGTCTGAGGGGGAAGACATCAAGTCAGGCTTGTTTGAAATTTAGTGAGCTGCAGTCCACTTACATTCTGGGTGAAAGTTTCAGCCGAAGTCTTTGGACTTCTCAGAAGCAGCCTTGTAGCAGTATTTGCAATCGCATAACCATTTCTCTGGGCTTCGGTCACCTTCATAATCTTCTCCCCAGGAGTAAAGAGCACAAATGTGATGACCCCTAGTCCTGCGTCTATGGGCTGCTTCTGCGAGGCAAATATAAAGACGCGCCATTGCATACAAGAATAAAAATATATAATTTTTATATCTCGCCAACAGATAAATATTAAAAATCTGAACGAACCTCAGCAGCTTGTCGATGAAAACCAAACTTTGCATTAGCCCCCAAGATGGGATGTTCCGGCAGGGCAAAACCATCTGAAGCTGCCCTTTTCACAGACACCTAGAAATGAGGCCACCCCATAAGTATTAGTCAACACCTCCCTCTCTCCTCTGCAGTGACATGAAGTGTACCAGTCTTAATGCTCATACAGGACACAAAGCCACTTATCATATAGACTGGAACATAGAGTCTGCCGCATTCACTTGCCTCCATGTAGTTGTGGCCACAGACGATTTCCCTCGAGGCCCAGGTAGTGTAGTTGCAGGTTTTAGCCACCTGGTACAGCTCGTCTTCAACCATGCTGTTCCCGTGCAGTCGAAGATTTAATGTTGTTGTGAATGCTTTATCTTCCTACAAACACAGAAATAAGACTGGAAGTGATTACCACCTTAAAAAGCACATTTGGCACCGCTCTACAATATGATATCTCTGGTCTTGTTACCACATTTTGAGCAAAACAGTTTTGAAGGGAGGCAAAAATCATGGCGTTCCCCAGCAGGTCTATCTTCATACTGAAGCCACACTGAGAAGCTAAACTTGTTGTAAGGAGGATAGTAGAGTTATCTAAGAAAGGGAAAGGGGACAGTTAGAAGGAAATAAAAGTGAGACATTGTAAAAGAAAAGACAATGTATTGAGAAATGTCAGCTTACTAGTGACCACAGCAACTTCCAGAAGATTTCCTCCAAGTGGACCAACATCCACACGCATGATGTTCCCCAAGCATTTTGAACCAATATCTGAGATAAACATTTACATTAGTAAAAAGCATGTTGTATGGTTAAAATGCTATAATCAAGTGGCCATGTTTAAGGTAAATTACATTAAAAAGAACATACTTATAGAGGGCTTCTTTTGAGCATATATGTTTACAACTGCTGTCAGGAGAACAAACCACCTGAAAGAGATCGAATCATTTTTCAAATTAGCAAGAAAAACCTGATACTTTCAACAAAAGCAATGGGTAAAAAACAAAACTACAAACCCCAATCCAACTAAATGACCCATGGCACAAGAGGTGGGAAACCAGTAACCTCAGCCTCCTAGTTTTCCCAGTTAATGGTGGAAATAACCTATATAGGCCTAGCTTTTGGGCAGGTTGAGGAAGGTTCTTTATCAGCAAATACAACCACACACAGGTGGATCCCATTACAGCCTGATGGGGATGACTGTGCGGACCCGTCAGTGTGTGAAATCGGGGGGGCGGGGTCTCGTGTGAAAAAAAAATAATAATAATATATATATATACATATATATAAATCTGTATGTATTGTATATACACACAAACACGTCACCCTGCACACATTTATATTCTCAGCGGAAAAAATAATGTTATTTAAAACGTTCTCAGGAGGTGATCTGCTCCGATTACCGGTAGAAAATGTATTTCTGCGCCGGCACCGGTAACCACGTCAGCGGCTGCTGGCTACATCAGCTGCCTGTTGACCACCGTCATCTATCGTATTTTCTGTGTTGATGACCTTTCACTTTTTAAACATGAAAATGCATTTTACAATCAAGATTAATAGTTAAAAATGTAATAAAATGTTGAGACCGCCTCAAATTTTGTTACACGGTAGATCTTTAGGAACTGTTTATATAGATCATAAACGATCGGTATGAAGAGTGAAAATGAAATGTGCAATTTAAATATTTGTTGAAATTGAAATGTATTATGCCTTTATTATATGTATTAGCGTCAATACAGAGATGACAGGATGTCCCTAACTAGATTAAATTAGGGACGTTGTGGTTCACCACCCATAAGCCACTGCAGCAGTGATCCAGGGTCATGTTGTAACTCCAGGTGCTTGCAGCTTTCTGCATCGCAAGCCTTTAAGAACATTTCAAAGTAAGAGTCATAGCACACAATTGATCAAATACGAGACTTCTGAGATGTAAAACTGAAACAACAAACAGAAGAATAGGAGGAGGATTTAAGAGTTAAAGAGGATACACGTGATGATACCCCCCCCCCCCCCATCCACATCCACACCTCTACCTTCACCACTGAAATAAAGACCTAACATAGATGTGCTGTGCTCGGATTAACTTGTTTGGGTGCAAAACTATCTTGTTGTTTTATCGCATATTGCAAAGCAAAAAGCAGCAGATTCCTTACGAATGATGAGCTTGGAAGAGATCATGTTTCAGAGTTTTACTGGATAAATGACTGAGAGTTACTGCTTTATCTGATGTTGATCATAAAATGACTAATGGCTCTCACATTTGCGTGACAGGGCCCTTTAAGTCCACAAGATCAGGACCTACTTCAGCTGACGTCGTATTTAAGTCACAGAATAACCCACAACGACGACGAGCAGTGAACCTGCATGTGCATGTGGTTCTTGCACACAGCTCCCATTAACGAACCGTGTGCTGAAATGGTGCATCAGTGTGTGTTTACCATAATGAGACAGAGAGAGAGAGAGAGAGAGAGAGAGAGAGATGTTAAAATGCCACATTAAGTTTAGAGAGTAGAACAAAGAAAGTTGACAACAGCCTGCAAGAGTTTGTTGCTTTAAGGAAGAAGAACTAGTTCGTGCTGGGAGATACTGAGGGTGTTTTTATTGCGGTAATAAAACGAGGGATGGAAAAACTTGCCAAATGATTTTACACGCTGCAGATCGTCGAGCTGATTGCTGTTGTTTTAAAATCCGGTCCCGCTATAAAGGCATGTTGTATTCCCCCGTTGCTGCCAAATACAGTGTTACTGCCTGGCTTTGGCAGTTCTCCTGCCAGCAGTGCTTTCTCAAAGAGGACTGAAATGTCACAGTGTGATTTGACTTACTTTGCTCCCTCCAGCATGAAACAAGCTGTGCTCAGCTGCCTTTAGTTGCGGTAGTTTCTCACAAATACAAGTGCAATAAAAAAGAAAAGAAATAATTCATAAAAAAAAGAAAACAAACTCCTATGGTCTTAATAGATTGCAGAGATGATATGTCACAACAGAACGAGCCTACAGTTTCGGGATATTGTAGACATACCTTAATAAAAAACATGCCATAATAAAACGACAATGCAATATTACAGTAATATCTCGCAGGGTGTTCCTACGTCTGTGCTCGCTACAACTCCCTCCCGGCGCTTTTCTCTCCTCTCCTCCTCCCTCGCCCCTCCCTGTTCCCTGTAAAAGGGAACAAACTGCCGCCGCTGTCCCGCCTCCAGCAGCTCCTCTTGTCCCGTCCGTGAAGCTGCAGCACTGCACACCCTCCACCGACCCGCTGCGTGCGCGGCGTTTAACCACAATGTGACTCAACTCAACCACCCGGATGAAAGTTATTTTCATGGAAAGAAAGGCTCCGAGTGCAGGTACGTGGCAGCTCTAGGTTTTGCATTCAGTTTTAGTAAAAAATTTAAAGTAATGGACTTTTTTTTTTTTTTGCCAATTAAATGTTAGATCTTGATTTCACGCTGAAGTCAGCATTCAAACCAGCACGTTGCTCTGAATTTCTAGAAGAGTACAAATTAGGTCGAACCCACAGAACAACACAGACATCAGCACATGCTGGAAAACGGTCTATGGCTTTAACAATAGCTTGAAATGATGTGTGGGTTCAGTTTCAACTTGTTGCCTCCTATTTCCTCTGAGATAGTCTAGTCTGCTCTGTAATTTGATTCTTCTGGTGATAATCCTGTACTTGAGCCCTCAAAGAAGTGACAGCACCTCACACCCCTCCACTCACTCCAGCTCAATCCATTTCCTGTGTGCTGTATTGATTTGTTTTGACTAATGTGTACTACAAACAGTGCAGTCAAATATGTCTTGATAGACGTCTCTCCACGTAAATGTACCACTTACAATCCTGACTGTGTATTCTTGTGGGGCTTTTCCTTGCCATGAGAAAATCTATAAAGCCTCACTTCTTGACGTAATGTCTCTGTTCGTATTATCAGGACCATGGGGTATGGGCAAATCCTCCACCGGCGGGGGAAAGAAGAGGACCAGGTCCACCTCAATGTGGGAGGGGTGCGACACGAAGTGGACTCGGACACGCTGCTCCGGTTTCCTCACACCCGCCTGGCTCGTCTGCTGCACTGTCAAAGTGAGGCGGCGATCCTGGAGCTGTGTGACGACTACAGCCCGGATGAGAAGGAGTACTACTTTGACAGGAATCCCCGGGTTTTCCTCTGCGTGCTCAACTTCTACCGCACAGGACGAATCCACATGATCGAGGAGCTGTGCGTCTTCTCGTTCAGCCAGGAGATCGAGTACTGGGGCATCCAGGAGCTCTACCTGAGCCCCTGCTGTAGCTACTGGTACCACGAGAGGAAGGATTACATCGAGGACAGGGACTGGGACGTCAGGAGCGACGACCAGCAGCAGCCGAGCTTGGACTCTTCCTTTGAGGAGCTCTCTGCTATCGATAAAGACCTGGCCAAGTTCAAAGGTGCCTGGTGTGCAGAAGTGAGGAGCTATGTTTGGCTCAGGCTGGAAGATCCCGGTCACTCAAGAGCTTCAAAGATCATCGCCGTGGCCTCCCTCAGCTTGGTGTTGACCTCTATTGTTGCCATGTGTGTCCACAGCATGCCTGAGTTTCAGCATGTGGACGACAATGAGAAACCCATCGAGGACCCCGTCCTGGCCATCCTGGAGGAGATCTGCATTGCCTGCTTCTCCGCCGAGTTTATCATCAGGCTGATTGTTGCGCCCTCCTGCAGGAAGTTCCTCGGGAACCCCTTAAACATCATCGATGTTGCCTCCATTTTGCCATTTTATGCCACTTTAGCTCTGGAAACAGCCGACGAGGAGGGCGCAGAGGAGAATGAGAACTTAGAAAACATGGGGAAGGTGGTGCAGGTTCTGCGCCTCATGAGGGTTCTCCGAATCCTCAAACTGGCTCGCCACTCCATAGGGCTGCGAGCGCTGGGTGCCACCGTCCGCCACAGCTACCAGGAGGTGGGTCTGCTCCTTCTCTTCCTCTCGGTGGGCATCTCCATCTTTTCTGCCCTCATCTACTTTGCTGAGAAGGAAGAGGAGGAGACAGATTTGGGGACCATCCCCTCAGGTTGGTGGTGGGCCACAATCACCATGACCACAGTCGGTTATGGCGACACATGCCCGGTGACGCTGGCGGGGAAGATAGTAGCCACTTTGTGTATCATCTGTGGCCTGTTAGTGGTGGCTCTGCCTATCACCATCATCTTCAATAAGTTTTCAAAGTATTATCAAAGAAACAAAGCCATGGAGGGGCAGTGCATCACTAAGCCTGAAAGACAAGACCCAGAACTCCCTTATTATAACATCAGAGACTTGTTAACAGACAGTGTGTATCCCTTTATAGGAGCTTTAGCCTTCAGGAACAGTGAGAGCAGCGGAGGGGACGATACAGATGCCTCCAGTCTCCAGGACATAGAGTTGTATGATAATGACACAAGTGCGGCCACAAAATGAGATTCCTCCCATTTCAGTGTGCGAGTGTCGTCCTCTTTATGACTCTGGCTGCAAGTCACTTCATGCCTATCAGGGCAGAGCGCTCCATAACTGAAGCTGCCTCCCTGCACCGTCTTCCTCCTGCGATTTGACAGAGAAATATCATGGCCCTGAACTTTTTTATTTCTACAAGGGAATAGCTTGTGAAATAAACAGCGTCTCCAAAAACCAGAAATCTAGAGGGAATTATCTGAACCTTGCTCAGAGGTTTGAAAGCCAATTTTCAGCTTGAGAAAACGGCAATGATGCATGTAGGAGGCCATAATGGCCAGAATGTTTTTCAAAGTAATGACCTGTATTAATTCGTCTGCTCGCTGAAAGTTCAGTCTGATGCTAAAATCTAGTGACAACAACACTGTTCATGTTATATATCTATAAGTTGACTGATGTTACTGAACAAAAATACATGCATTTTGAAAGAGAGTAATATACATCTGTGTGTAGAATTATGCAATATTATTGATGTTGATGAAGAGAGGTCACACAGCACTTTGGAAAGGACTGATATTACCTGGTTACTGTTATTACATTTTTGTCATGGACAATTGTTTTGGCGTGTTGGGTGACTCCTGGGGGGATGAAATAAAACTCAGTGAATCCAAATAAGCATTCCTCTCATTTGTGACATTGCATACAGTTATACTTACTCATTCATTCAGGACATAGTTTCCAGTTCAAGTTCATTACATTTATTTATCGCCATATGTCCAAAATACTGCAATGCAACTGCTCCTGGCTAAAATTACTCTAAAATCTAAAGAAAACAATATATTTTGTGGTAAAATGCACTGAAACTGCAGAGGAAACTTTCAGTACCCACTCACTCTTTTCTTTCCTGAATGTATTGATTTCCTGTCCTCTGTTATAATTTCCGGTTGGATGAGCTGCAGTCCTACTAGAGTGAGAGATGTAAAAGATCTTTTCTCTACGGGGGTCTCCAAGGTGTTGACCAGAAGCTTCTACTCTCAGAGCTAAACACTCAAAATGGTTTTTGAATCATTTGCCTTCCGACTGGACTTAAAGATCAGATGGTTTCTTATCTTCTTGCTGAATTTTATGGCAACTGAGTGAATGAAACCTGTTCAAATGATAGTAAATGGGTTGATTACTACACAGATACACAGTTCTTCCTTCACAGCAGTTTGTGTAAAGACTGAACAGATAAGCCCATTACTGTCTGATTATTTGTTAATAGAAGCAAATGAGTTTCGATTACTTGGCTTCCTGTATCAGGTGTGTATATTAGCATATTGCTAAATCCACACTTTCAGTTTTTCTGCTTTTGTCAGCTGTCTTTTATTTTAATGATAAATGCAGAGTACTGGTGCAGACAAGTATTGATTTTCAGTAAATAGTGATAATACCTTCAGATGCAGAACTTACAGAACCCTCCTTACGTGGATTAAAACCTGAGGAGTCACCAGACTAATAAAGGGATAAGAAATTGTGTTCGATTACTCAAGTTTTTTATGACTTTTCTCAAATTTTTGCTGTCTTTTTTGTCTCTCTTTGAAATTAATTCTCCTCCTCCTCCTCATTCCCCGGCCGGTGGAGGATCTGCCTACACCCTATGGTCCTGACGATACAAACAAGAAAAGTAAAACTGCTCATAACTCACAAGCCAAACATTGTTGTGAACCACTGCAATAACAAAATAAAGGGAGGTAATGAGGGATACATTTGAGGCATTATTGGCAGTAAAGTGTAAACAAAAGTGTAAAAATGAACTATGGGTGCCATGAAATGATAATGGATCTATATGATGATCATTATTGGTGCTATACTGACACTTTGACAGATGCTGTTGAGAATGAGTATTCCTAAAGAGTAAGACTAATTTAACACTGTGGAACGCTGTGAAAAGTGCTAAGGCATGTTGGGTAATACAAGAAAGGCTTAAAGATCTTATGGCAAAGCTTTATTCGATGTTTGTGTGAACAGTGATCTCAGTCCTTTGTTGAGGAAGCCATTGCAGGAGTTGCTGATGAAAGTCCAGCACCGTCGGCAACACATAATGATAGTGTTGCGTTCCTCACCATTACTCCCAGTCTGGCTTTGGGCATAGGTTCTGTCGAGGGAAGTGGGTGTCAATATTCTGTGACTTTGCCGCAAGCAAAAAGGCAATCACTTATTGAATTTATGTCAGGATGTGAGTCTTATGCTTCACATAATTTCCCACAGCATATGACACCTCTGTACATCTGACCTTTTAGTTTTTTATTTATTTTATGAGGGTTATTGTAGTTGTTACAGTTGGCCTAACAACTTGTTAAAATCATTACAAATTGGTTTTTTTAACTAAAATGATGAGGTGATACCTTATTTTGAAGCCCTGTCTTGTCTTGTACAGGGCCTCG
Source organism: Nannoperca australis (assembly GCA_036023655.1). NCBI lineage: Eukaryota > Metazoa > Chordata > Actinopteri > Centrarchiformes > Percichthyidae > Nannoperca > Nannoperca australis. The sequence continues at coordinate 14,129 of JAVQJD010004868.1, forward strand.
AAATATAGCTTTACGACCTTCAGTGAATGTTGTACTTATATGGTGCATATTCCTAAATATACATTTGTGTTTATAGAAATCAAATAATCACATACACCAAACCATGGACAGGGTAATACTTCAGCGTAAAGGCACAGAAAAAGTAAGCTCTCCCAGCTAAATAGCTAATGGAACAATATTTCAAAAGCCATATTTGTATTATCAACTCCTGTCTCATAACTATTCCTCTTTTGTGGAAAAGTTTATTCTCACACTGCTAATAAGCTACAAAAACTTCCTCAGTTTTGGAGTTTTCCAATGATCAGCACTGTCAAGATGACCTGCTATTGCTACCCATTTGAGCAAATCCACAGATCGTGGCGATGTCATGGAAATGTGTTTATTTCTGTATGAAATGTTACAGTTTTTGTGACCTAACCTTTAGAGTACTGGTTTGTTTACTTGGGCAATATATGGAGAAAGTATGTTGTTTTGTAGTCTGCAGTATGGACTGTATGGGTACTTAACAAGCAACTTAACACTCTGTTTTATCTTCACAAATTCAAAAAATGCATTCTGAACCCTGATAGCGTAGCCTAGCGAGGATGCAGCAGTGGTAGCGATCAACACAGCAAATTACTAGCTACAAGTTGCAGAGGTAGGACTGTAGTATTTCCACTACTAGTTGAGTGATCTCAACCTTTCATGTTCCATACTGTCTACACTGTGTCCCACCTTACATCATATTTTTCCTCGACTAGTCAAGTAGGCAAAACTACTGGATTTTCTTTGGAAAGAAGAAATGAGCTTTTGATATGGGATTAAAATCAATAGATAATAAAGTTACTGTACATGTAATTTACAAAAGAAAATGGATCTAGGGTTAATTTACTCTTTAAAAGGAACAAGATATATACTGAACCACATAGTTTCAAATAGCCATTTTACAAGACATGAATGACCTTGGTCAGGGTGTTAATATAAAGAGATGAAAAATGCCAATTTCCTGTAAAGGCCACAGTGAGTGTGTCAGCACAAATGTCACTGTTGCAAAAATGATTAGGAGAGTTGTGTTTCAAACGTCCCCTTTAGGCTTTTCTTTTTTTTTTCTTTAAATGAAACAACAACCTTCATTACATTACTGCCGAGGTGAAGTTGCTTACCATGATACTTCTGCTGGGTCAAATAAAGTCTTCATCCGAGTTGATTGGATGCGGTGGAGCATTAAATCCCCAGGTTAAAAGGTGTCACTGAACAATCGAATTCCTGTCAGAAACACTGATCATGAGAGGGAAGTAAAAAGAAATCAATAAAAATTATTTAAGATGTTTTTTTTCCTTTGACATGATATTTGTTATTGGTGGCCAGCACTTGATGTTGATTTGAAGTGAGTTGTTTGAGTGCAGAATAGAGACAGTGATGTTTCTCAGCTTGCACTGGTGTCTTGAGGGGATTCTTCTGCTGAGTCTGGTGGACATTAATGTTAAACAAAAGTCACTGCAGAGAGTGACTGAGAAAGTCGAAACATGGCGGGCTTTCACACTGATCCACGTGTGCAGTTTTGGTCTACTTGACGTTTTTGAAAGGAAAACATAAATCTTTCTTTGAAAAATCTGACATTTGCTTTCAGGTAAGAGTAGCCCATATTACATAAAGCCTCAGGGTCCATAGAGGCACTTGTCCCTCCACCCCACACAAAAGGAAAAGGTCACTGACTGAAGCTGATGAATGTGCAGAAGGCAAAGGGGAGTTTTAAGTTGTGTGCAAATCTGCTGGAGCCAATTCACTTGCTCTTTATAAATTACATACACATTTAGCCTGGATTAAGTGTTGTAATGTAATAGAGAGTAAATTGTGGTTTAGTAAATAAAAACAATTGCTCCACAAACGACTGCTTAGGTAGAGATTAGTTGATTCGAACTGCCAGGCTAACAGAACTAACCGATAAAACATTAGCTTGCTAATATATGACCTATTTAGACTGAAGTAATAATATCTAACATTAAATGGCATTTAATCTTGATGTGAACTGGAAAGACTTTCATTGACATTTGACAAAAACACCACACATGCTAATGACGTCAGAGAAATTAGCATTGAGTAGGTTAGCGCAGTAGTTTTCCACTCTAATGAATAACATACTCTGAAACACATTTGCATCACACAAACTAGTTCTTTTAAGTTTAGTTGTTATTAAATATTTCCACATATGAACAGCAGGTGTAACTGTACTGTAGCTAACAGAACTAACTGACAAAAGAAACGTTAGCTTGCTAACATATGACCGGTTTAGATAGAAGGATTAAAGAGCTCTAAAATTAAAAAAGCTTGACATTTATAATTGACACTTATATATTGATGTAAACTGGGAAGATTTTAAATGACATTTTACAAAAAACTCAAATTACAACACATGATGCTAATTCCATTAGATAAATGAATGTTTCTTAGGTTAGCATAATCAGATGTCTCCAACTCATTCTACAGTGTACGGTTTAGGATGGATACTATACTAACTCTGAAACACATTTTACTGTATGCACATATCAATAAAACAAAGCACTTCCCACATTTACAAAGAATTGGCAGTTAAGTTTAACACTACAATATCATTTTGACTTGAACTGTGACATCTTGTTTACTAAGTTGATCTTCTATTTGAAGTTCACTATTTCTTAAGTTTTAATTGTAATGGTTTTAATAGATTGTGCAACCCAACTGATCGACTTCAACTTCATCAACAAGTCGATGACCAATTATAAAAATGTATTGTTATCTAGAGAAACGTGGTGGCAGTAATAAAGTGTAATAAAGCAGCTTGTGCTTCAACATTTGGCAAGATAATGACCCAACTCTAAAAAGAAAACATATTAATGTTTCTACATTTGTAAAATGTTAATGAGCTGGAACTTGATTCTGTGACACCTGTCTGGAGAAAAAATATGTTTTTGTTTTTTCTGAATTGAATCAAAGAGTGTAGAGAACAGAGTTTAATATTTCAATTAGCTTCTGTATTTCATTTGTAATGCTTTGATCAGTGGCTCACCACAGAGTACAGCCAGCTCACTTTCACTTAGCCATTACCAGGAGCTGTGAGGTTTCATCTCAGGGTCAGATAAAACAAAGAAACCACTTTGTTTATATTTGTATCCTGCTCTTTTCACTCATGCAGGTTTATTACAGGGAGGCTGGATGGACATTGTTATTGTGCATGTCTGTAATCGTTTGTTACTTTGACAGAGGTTCTGTTTTTTGCCTGGGCAATAGATAAATCTGCTGTATTGCAGTCAGACACATGGAGTTTGCTCAGTTATCATGGAGATGAACCTGTTGACGTGCAAGTTTAGTATAATTTGATCCTTATAGCACTTTTAGGACATTGCGTTTGTGTTGACTTAAAAGTTAAGTATAAAGGTCAATTTCTTTACAAACTCCATCTAATGGTGACGACCATTTGATATGGTTGAAAGTTCCAGAAAAAGTAAGTAATCAGTGTGACTGATTGTCAAACCATTTTCAAGGCTCAAAGAATGAGGATTTCCTGGTGAAATGTTTGTAAGATTTGTTTTGCCTTTAAAAAATGATCTACACCATCAGGAAACCCCCTCCTGAAATCAATTTAAATCATTCTCCATTAACCTTCAAATTCTACTTATTAGCTTCTGACTCGGGCTGGCCCCATGAATAAAATGCAAAACGAGCCACTAATCTTAATGCTAAGTGTTACAGACAAACAAAGATAACGTAAAAGCATATTGGGTTAAACAGTATAATTACTCAGTATATTACTGTGCAAGACAGAGTATAACATTACATCGCCATCTCATGACGAATCTGGATTTAAAAAAGAAAAATATTGGGGTTGTCCCAGTCTAACAAAAAAATAACCAGCTGAAGCCAAACTCCCCTTCACCTCACCTTGGACACAGCAGTGTGACTTATCCCATTAAGAACAAGGGAAGACATTTCAATTACCCTCTTTGGCCATGCCTATAGTCCACCACTACAGTCAGGTCAAGGAAACCCTCAGCAATTATGAAGGCAGAGATAAGCAGGTAATCCAGTGTCCCATGTGTAGCCTGGGTATCCATCTCGGGGGGGGGTTCAGGCCTATGCATAGCGTGACCTCAATGCTCTGCACTCAGCACGACTCCAGTTCACCTCTCACAGCAGCATCGGCTCCTCTGGGTATTTGCCTTTGCAGAAGGATTCAGTTCCTGTTGGTTTGGACAGGTTACGTGAGGTTACAGCCTAAACACTGCAAGGTTGTTGCCGAGCTTAAAACAGTACACAAGCAGTGAGGACAGACCATAGTGCTCAAATGTACAAAAACACTTGTAATTTAAAACTGTGGTAGGAAGTTATTAGTGATATTTAAAAACTCCATGTAAACTCCCCTTAAGTAATTTTATTCCACACTGTCTGACAGAACCATACATATATTCTGTATTGGCTTGTTCCAGCTATTCATTGAAGTTGTATGATGTTAACAGAATAAAAGGCTCCATGTTTTTTTATAAATGCACTATAGCATCAAATTGAAATATTATAGAAGTTTAGTGCATAATTATTTCCCAAATTCAGCCTGAATTGTTTTGGAAACTTTATCATCTTCACTTAAACTAAGTTCTATGTGTTGGAACCATGTTTGGCTGCACAGCAGCATTTTACTTTTTAGCTTTGAGTGATTAGTCACTCCCAACAGATTAAATAAACAGGGTGATAATGCACATTTAACTCCTTCCAATTAATGTATGGTGCATTTTATTAGTTGTGGCCCCAGTTTTTTATTTACTTTAATCAAATTGTGTATTCATAAAAAATATAATATTAAGTCACATTTTTTTCAATAAATATTAAATATATACATGTCATAATAACATAACATTTATATCATAACATTTATTACATTTTATGAATGTGTTTCAGAGTGTCAAAGAGATGGGCTGGGCTAAGCCTAAGTAAAGATAAAGTGGGTAGGGTGAAAAATGTAGAGTACATGGCTGCGGTTCTTAGCTCGGATGGTGAACTGACGCAGTCGTTATCTATGGAGTGTTGCAATGGCAAGAGCAAGGATTTAATGGAGACAGTAAAAGAGTGCAAGAGGGCTCCGAGTCCTGCTAATGAATCAGAAGAAGCTAGTAAGAGGAGACAGAGAGAGGGGATGAACATGAAGAGGGATGAGCAAGTGAGAGATACGAGGACGCAAACACTACATGTTCTGCAAAGCACCACTCTGACGTGGACTCGTGGATGCTCAAATTCGTCTGACCTCAGTATGCATGTAGCTGCTAAACACACTTAGGTCAGTGATAGTGATTACAAATCAAAGAAAGATTGGAGGCCATGAACAAGAGTTAGACCAAATGTATTCTAAAAATGATTTAAGATTACTTTAATTATCAATGAGTCTGCTGATTATTCTGCTGATTATTATTTGTTCTCTAAAACAGAAAACTGAAAGATGTTTCCCAGACTCCAAAGTTTTATGCAACATGCTTTAATCTCGTTCTAAATTGTCTGTTTGATTTATTGACATCATGCACATGAAACTCCTTTTTCATCTCCAACAAATGATTGTGGAGAGAGAGTTTTTTTGGCAGCTGTAACAAAAAAGTGCATGTGATTTAAAAGATGGATGGTATCGACCATTTTGTAAAATTAATATGAATTATGATGATATTACTACCATGGCCCTCAGTCCCTGCAGGAATGCTTTTAAAATGGAAAAAGAGACACCCATTAAAGGTAACTTTTGAATGAGGGCAGTCTATCTATCTATCTATCTATCTATCTATCTATCTATCTATCTATCTATCTATCTATCTATCTATCTATCAACATATCTGTCTGTCTCTCTCTCTGTCTTTCTGCCCCTGTCTATGATAAAGTGCTGACAATAGAAAAATGTGTGAATTCTGTGGAAAAAGCCATTGCTTTGGTCACTGAGTGTTAAATGTAGCGCTATAAAGAGAATCTACAAATCACACAGTAACAATGTGAAAGTGAATGAACCTGACAACTTTAATGGTAATAAACTATCATGTACATCTGTTGCACCTCCCCACTGACGGCAGTAAATGGTGAATGGAGAAATGTTGTCTCCATCGCCTCCAAAACCTCCCAAAAAAGTAGAGTTTTGTGGGCAGGTTGGCCTCCGCCTCACAGCCTCATCTCTTGCTCTCTTTCTTTTAGGGCAATCTGCTGTCATCATCTTCTTCTTCTTTGCTGACTGATGTGACAGAGGAAGCTCTCAAGGTCGCTCGGCTCGTATCATGTTTCAGTGTGTCAGTATCAGTTACAGGCAGCGTTGTCAATTCAACATTAAAATGGAGATGGACGTTGGTGTGCAACGAGATCAAAAGCACTTAACAAAGCTCTGAGGACATTATTCAGTGAGTAATTGTCCGCTGCATTGCTCAGCCTTATTGTGCCCCAGTGATTGCTTTGATTAGCCTGAGATGACCTTGTAGATATTGATTTATAAATTTTTTTTATTTCTGTAATGATTAATGCCACTACAAATCTTATTTGCAAAGTACCTTTAGTTACTGTGTGCAGTGTGATCCTTCTTACTGTAATTCTGCTCATATTGTGCATACTCACCAAAAGTACTCGTTCCTGCTCCCATTTGAGTAGATTTTATCTTTAACTATAAAAAGCATTGTCATCTAAAATAAAGCGCAGCCACCCTGGACTGCTGTTCTGGTCCAATGATCCAAAAAATTATTTTTGGGGATCTTGCCAAAGTGATTAATCAGTTAATTTGGGGGATCCTGCATTTTCATAAGACATAGCCGGAATCTAAAAGCAACTCGCTTCTTCACTGTTGTCAGTAGACTATTGATTTACATTTTCATGATTAATATAATCAATTTATCTTAGTGACTTAGCTACTCAGACTTTAACAAAGTTTATGAAATGCGGAAGACATTCTACTGCAATGAGAGAAAATCTCATGTTTGCTGGAGGAAAAGTAACAGGAAAGTATTTTAATGTTCTTTGCTTGTTCCGACCAGCCGACCCACTGCATATCATGCTTTTAATCAGCAAGGCAGCTCAGTTGAAGGTGGTGTTAGGATTGTGCAGAGCAGTCTCCACTTCATCCTCACGGCATAAATAGTGTATTACATAAACGTGTTTCCAAAACCCATATACCGTTACAAACATCTTCGTGGCCGCAGAGAATGAGCACAATTGTTTATGTTGGAGCCCAGATATGGACGTTATTGTACTTGTCAGTTCAATTTGAATGAGAGCCCAAAGAGCTGAACAAGAGTCTCTCTGTGTAATGGACAGCGACAGTGTATTTACCTGAATATGTAAACAGAGAAAGCTCTCTTGGACGGAGCAATTGTCTTGTCTAATAACACGCGGGGCGCAAAATGTAGCCACAGAGCAGAGACTGAAATAACAGCTTTCTGTGCGGTCATTAGGAGACAATAAGTCTGATTTAGATCGTTCCCAGGCACCAGAGAAAATGGTCCTATTGATCGAATATACAATAATGTGTAACCAAAAGAAGATTTATGTGGTGTCGTCTTCATTTCTGCATACAAATGTGTCAAAACAAAGAAATGAACCAGGGCAATGAGGAGAATGTTGGTTTATCGGTAAATCACTGCTGTCAAAATACCGCTTGCTATTAACAGGGAAAACTGTAATTTAGGATTTTTTGCATTTTGTCGATTTAAGTTCAGTAGCTCAGAGTACTAAAACTAAAATGCTATGGCTGTAAAGTTGTAAACTCAAAAATAAGTTGGTGTTGTCCTTAAAATACTGACATTTATCTTCCCAAAGTATAGTGAGGAAACATCAGTCTGCAGGTCGGAGCCAGGATCATGCTGTTCTGTGAAAGAAAGCGTCTTATGTTTTATGAATTGTGGCACCACCAGTCACAACAAAGATGTAGTCTGAAATATGAAACCTCCAGAGGAAGTTCTTCACGTAAGAAAGTGAAAACTCCTGTTGCCTGATTGAATAAGACTCAAAACTGTAGAGATTCAGAGCAAACAGACAATCTTCAGATCCCATAATAATCCCATTGGTTGATTTGAAGGACTATACTGGTGGATTTGCATGTTTTATCCCATTTACTTTAAGTTGGTATGACACTGACATTCACTTGAAGCGGATCATTTCTTGTCGTGGGTTGTTTTGCAGCACTTTGGATGTGAAGTTCGACCCGTAGCACAGTCCTTGGAAAGTTTATGGATTATCTTTATCTGGCAATCAAAGTTTGAGTTGTATGAACTGCTGCTGCCTCCTGCCATGCAAACACACCAACTAAGTGCATTGGTGCATTATATTTTTAAGGGTTAATAATATAAACAGGCTAATAATAAACACATACAGACAAGCATTTTTCTGTATAGAAAATGAATGTTGAAAATACTCTGTTTACTTGTCTTGACAGTTTAAAAGTGTTGATGATACTTTACTTTAACTTTACTGTCAGCTGTTATCTTGTACTAGCATGTGACACTGTTTGCATCTTATTTTAGATGGATTTAAACCTGTAGGAGATATAACACAGCACATGCTTCTAAGTGAGTAATGTTCCTCTTTAATAAATCCAGTACAAAGGCCCATATATATAATCTTATTAATATATGACTTAATGCTAAAAAGCTTGCTTATATTTAAATGAATAATGGTGATGAAGTCAAACTGAGGAAAGCCCCTCTGAGAAACTGCACTTCTCCCTCGTCATGCAGCTCTCGGTGCAGCTTGTTCACTAATGGAGGTCTGGCTGCATGCCTGGATCAATCACGAGACCATAACGCTGAAGAATTCCTTCTTTCAACAAATCAGCTCCCATCCTCCTGTTTACGCTCCGGCTGACGTAGGCAACCCTCCATCACGTCTGGATGCAGGAGGGCTGCTTAATCATTGTGGGGGGTGGGGCGGGGGCGTGCAGGTAAGGCAAACACAGGGCAAACCGAGAAAACAGTGAATCACAGAGATAAATCAGAGCTTCCCGTCCCGCTACATCACCTCCCCTCTGAGAGGAGAAGGCTGCAAGTTGATGACTTTATGATGGATGACTGATTCAGGATCCAACAGGTCTGGTGATGGATCACAGCAAGATGGAACAGGACACCGGCCAAGCTGGAAACTGTTTGCTCAGGGAAACACTGTGGGAAACATCCGCATGCAGAAACAAACACGCTGATGTGGTTTAAGTATATGAACTGTGAGTTCAGAGGAGTGTTTGTTTGTTTTGGGTGATTTATCATATTTCTACTCAACATATATCTTTAAAATTAAGTATGATGGATGCAATTGCAAACACGCTGACAGTTGTTTAACTAATGTTTAATCCATAATTCTAACCAGATACGAGACAAAAAAGGTGGAGGGTAAATCCACCTAAAATCTGCTAAACCAACATTTTTATTCGCAGATTGTTTAATTTGCCATATGAAACTGAATTCAATAGAAAACACATTGCGTCTGTTAGGTATTCTTACAGTTCATTTTTGAGTACTTTGTCAAACAGGTAAATAACATGTCAACCCTGACACAACACATTGATATAAATCAAACAAAAACGTCAGGATGCTACACGATGCTTAACAGTAAGTTTGATGTGGTTAATATTTACTGCAAGCAAACACTAACAGTTACCTTTCAAACGTACCAACACAATGCAAATGTGCTTTTATGGTGTTCTTTTGCCCCATTTCTACTGAAGCCAGCCTTTTTTTTTTTAAGCAGTGTAAGCAATAAATAATGTCCTCGTGTATTGACTGTCTTTGTTAAAGTGGTGACTCAGTGAGGAGTGAGGATGGGCCAAAAGCTGTTGTTTTCTCATGGGAAGATTGGCAGGAGTCAGGAAATGAGGACTGAATTGAGAGCACTTACAGTGAGTGAGTGCATTTGGCCGAGCTACAGCCACCATGTCTTTCACCCTCGGATCATTTCAAATTTCATCAAGGTGGCCTCGCAAGCTGCATATTTTGTAGAGTCATAACAAAAGAAGAGTCTCCTGTAATAAACAAAGAGTGACTTTATAGGGCAGGAGGACGGACAAATAGGCACAGCCTCCTTCATATTGTTGCTTCAGTGGTTTAAATCTTTCGGTTGGGGGAACATTTCCTCACCATTCAACCTAGATTAAGTCCTCATTGCTTCGTCCTCCACACCTAGTGATTGCATTATATAATTTAAATGTCAAGTAGCCCTCTCTTATAGTTTGACATTTTGGGGGGAAAAAAACGTATTCTCTTTCTTGCCAAGAGTTAATGAGAAGATTGATACCACTCTCACATATCGATGCTGTAAATATGAAGCTACAGTCAGCAGATGGTTAGCTTAGCTTAGCATAAATACTGAAAACAACTAACGAGCCCCTTTAAAGCTCATTAACACATTCTAACTCCCGTAAAACCAAATTTTACTCTCTAGTTTTTGTTCAGATTAAACAAACAAGATATAATATATTATAGATATAATATGGTATAATATGTTAGGACGGCCTGTTGTACTGCCTTTGGACAGCTAAGCAAGCTGTTCCCCACCTTTTCCAGTCTTATTGCTAATTTAAGCTAACTGGCTGCTGGCGTTACTTCATAGCCTACAGACATGAGAGTGGTATCGATCTTTTCATCTAACTGTCAGCAAGAAAGTGAACAAGCGTAATTCCTATAATATCTACCTATTTCGTTAAGCTGCTGGAACTCAGTATTGGCCCTCAGGGAGGACTTGGACTTGGGACCCTGGATGAGGTAATAATTTCCTCTTGCTGTGGCTGACAGCAGAGGCAGAGGCAACACTTCAAGGTGTAGACTGAGGCCAGGATCTATGTGTTCCATTAAAACGAGCCGGGATACAGATCTCACAAAACATGCCAGTGTCAGTCACCAGCACTTAGTATTTCTGAGGCATCACAGCCTCGCTGTACTGGGGATGAATGGACTGTTAGTCGAGGGGCCATTTGCATAATCATGAGAGAGTAATGCTGCTGACTCCAGCTAAAATACTGACAGAGGGGTTTAATTCCATTATGTGAGCCACTGTGTAAAGATGGAGTAGCAGCGCCATTGCACTGCACAGGACCTGACTGTAAAAGGCTGGCGAGCTGTGGATGACAGAAAGATAACCAATCAAAGCGAGAGGTGTCACGGGTCAAGAGGTCAGCGTGGCAGATTACATCCCTCAAGGCCACTGAACGGACATTGAAATTGAGCTTAGTGGTTTGTCAGATATATGGCCGCTATAGTCATTACATGAAGGGTTTTTGGTCAAGGACAGCTGGATGTAAGCAATGGTGGAGAGATTATGTGTAACATATATGCATATACATAACAGAACGCCTTCAGAGGAAGTTGAAGTGAAGCAGCTTCTCTTCTATAATGTGGTGAAGCTCACTGAATATCTTGAAGTGTAAATGCCGTAAATGTGGCTGATTCAATCAGCTATGTTCCTATCCCATATTACAACACCATACAGCAGGCCTACACATTATGCTACTTTTGATTGTATGATGTTTTTGCAGGACAAGATTTATCCAGAGCCCATTAAGCTTCAAAGCAAAATATTTTTCCTAAAATGTTGTACTTTCTTTAGTTCCACTTTTCCACTTCCTTTGTAAAGGGATTTATATAACTTGATTACTGAAGCTTTACAGATGAGTTGAGTTATCAAAGAGAACAACTTCTGGGTTGCCAGGTTGTAAATAATCCTTGTGAATGAACTGTCATGAAGAAAACAAATGTAATCCTTGCTGCATTACGTTTATCTTGAAGCATATGTGCTGTTGCAACTTAGTGTATTAATGTAATTTCCAGGAGACAGGGTTTCAACAAGTTGTTTTCATAAACTGAATTTTGTCACTTTCTTGTGTGAACGTGCTACAAGCTAAAAACGCACTAAGGACTAAGTATGTCGTTTGGAATTGGGACACGCCGCAGGTCTAAGTGTGACTGCGGTGCAACAATGTTAACCCATCGTGTATGTCTATGTTTGATCTGTTTTGATGGACTGAAAAGTTCAGACAGGCTGACCCGACAGGCTCTTGCGGGCTTTTCTTACATCAGCGACATTGAAGAACTAAGTGAGCTGGACACATACGCTGTCCATCCAATTTCTGTCCATTCAGTGATCGATCAGGCACCATAAATATATCTTTAAAATTCTTTTGAATCTTTGAATTTCACCTCAATTCACAATTGAAGAGAGAGCCACGATGGTTGATGAAGATGTGTTGCATCCATGTGTCGTCACTTGACACGCACGACGTATACTGTGGCCCATGTTCCTTTCTGTGTACTTACTGCATGAGTGACATTGACTTGCAGCCTCACAGGTCATGCCCAGAAAATGAAAACCTTTATAGCGGAGTGCCTGAACATAAATAATCTTAATGTACATTTCTGCTTTGCATCAGGTTTAACCTCGACCCGGCAGGAGAACAACAATCGATCTTCTCGTTTGTCTTGTATTTAGTGACGTTGATTCAGCGTTTTGCCCTTGTCTCCAGTTGCTCCACACCAGTCTGTCTTGTAATGCCTTCATCGCCCCCCCTATTCCTAACCTATTTTGCTGTGGCAATGCAGCTGGTTTCTAATGGGGCCTTTTTAGCAGCCTCACTGATCAGGGAAGATATTTGATCCTCACTGTAAACCTCAAATGCTTCGTCTCAATTCAGCGGATTTTGCTCTTGCTCTCGTCTTGCCCCCGTGACCCGGCTTCTTCAGCTAATATCCGCAGGAGCGAGAAAGTAAATGAGAGCTGTCAGGGTCCAACTAGTCAGTAAAGAGTGGGAGACAGAAACAAGGCCACTTTGTCCTCTGTGGTCTCAGGGCAATATGCCTTGCATCTCATCTCCGCTGAGATGACACGCTCTTAAAATGGTTTAAAATGGAGATATGTCACCACTGATCAATGCCAAATTTCACCACACCCCCATGACTGAAGACAAATAGGCGCTCTAGTCCTTAATCTGAAAATGATGGGCCTGTGGACCCAGTGCAGCATACAGAATCAGACGTATGAATACACTATTTTAGATTAATATTTAGTCGTGGTCAATCTTTCTTGCTAATCAGATATAGATGTTGGTGTAAGAGCAGCATTTTAAATAAAAACATTTAAGATTTCAGGAGATAGCCTGGTAAAATGACAAATGGATCCACAAAGAATTTCAGCCAAGTTTAACTTCCATTTATCTAATCCATACGGACAACACCCAACCATGTGTGTGAAGGGAATAACCTGCAACATACTGAACTGCCTCCACCTGCTGGATAAACCATGTCTTGCAGTCCCACACTGGCCGTTTAGTGACGGAAAAATAAAGACGCACTCGGAACAGTAGAGATTTTAATAAACTTTTCAATTCATATTGCAGCTGACATGATTAGTTTTTATATTACCAAAAGCATTGCAAAATGCATTATCATAAATATATGGCAATCTCATATATACTTTTTTTTGTACATATTCATTTCAAAAAGGTCCCTTAGTTGTAAAAAGTTAAATCTGATGGAAATCTGCAACATTCTGCACAGTTTTTCCCCCAAGAAAAAGATTTTCAATACAAGCTCTTACATTTTTTACAGGTTTTTTTTTTTTTTTTGAAGGGCCACTACTATAAAGTGAAAGATTGCTTTGATCTTGATGTTTTAATCACTGAACAGACATACTGATTATCTTGTGAATTATCATATAGTCCACGCAATGAAAATTTATATTTTGACATATATTCAATTAAATAAGGGCTATAAAAAAGGCAACATTGGCAAAAGCAGAAGCGTACGGTATAGGTGCATTTACAAAAAAATAAACTTCCTCTGAATATTTAAAAAATACAAATGTGTGAGAATGTGGAGTGTGAGTGTCTGGCTGATGGATAAGTGTCAGCCAGAGAAGGAGTGTGAAGGTTAACAGGAAGACCTTATTCTGCTCTCCACGGGGGGGGGGGGCAGCACATCTTTTTTTCATCCCTACCTCTCGGATTCGATCTCTGTCTCTACCTCTGTTTACACATCAATCCATCTTCTCATTGATCTCTCTCTCTCTCTTTTTTTTTTTTTTATATATCTCTCAGTGCCAGTCTTCATCATCATCATCCTCTCCCTCAGATGAGTCTTCGTGGCTGCTGACCTCCACCTGCTCCATCACTCCGTTCCCGTTGTCTCCCCGGTGAGCTGCTGCTGCCGCCACAGCTGCCGCCACAGCCGCCGCCTTCCTGGCCCGAGCTTCAGCCGCAGCCTGCTCCTCCTCCTCTTTCTGACGCAGCGCTGCAGCCTTCTTCTCCTGCTCTGCATGGCTCTTCATGTGGGCACTTCGACTTTTCACTTTGTGAAACACCCTGTGGTACAGGAGAACGATTATGCAGCATTAGAAGCTGCAAAACTAAATAACTAACAGAAGAAAGCATGCATCTGTTGTGCAACCAATTCACTAATCCACATGAAGATGTTGTAAATAAATATGTTTGATACTAACTTCGTCTATGTGGATCTATAAGGCAGGCACAAGCTGTTTAAAATTATAGCCCAAACCAATATTGAACGTCTCACGCCAACACAGGAGAGTTCAAAAAATATGATGATTTATCAGTAAAACAAAAAGAAATAGAAAGAAATGTACTAAGTGAAACATTCTGCAGTTCTTCTGTAGGAGATAAACTATGTAATAGTGAGACGGTTTCTAAATTATGTGAAACATATTGAGGCCAGATGCACTCTGAGAAAAGAGTGCAGGGCATCAGGGCATCAGGCTTCAAAAAAGTATTACTATGGAGATGAGAGATAACATACACGATGGGTGAATGGGGGTTATATTTGCTCGTAATTCAAAATGACTTTTTTTCCCTCAATTTCATTTCCGAACGCCATTTCACAATGCCACTTTGAAGTCTTTCCAAGTCAGTTTTAACAAACTGGGCAGATTATTTCACAATTTCATGGCCATATTATACATTTTATCTGCATTTCTTCACATGGTTATTTCTTAATGTCCTATTTTTTACCTGCCACATTTCTTGCATGGAAATATTGCGTCAGGATCCGGCGGGGGCTTTGCTGGTGCTCTGCTCTTCTTTGCTGCAGGCTCGGCCCGAGGCCTGTGTGCTGCTGCCGGGTGATGAGCCTCCTTATTCACAGTGTTCGGCTCTTTGATCACCACCATTGTTCCGGCCTGGAGCGCCGAACACAAGCAGATGTTAGTTTGATACTTGTTTTACTTCATCTGTGGACGCAAGACGCTCCACCAGGCTTCTTGACACATCTCCACACCAAATTGTGCCAATAGGAAATGTGGTCTCAGTTGTGTGAGATGTAATGAATGAATGAACTGGAATATGTGGTGAAATACTTACATAGTCGTGAGCCTGTAGTGACTGGGCAACCCTTGCCTGCTGGCTGCTCTCATGGCTCTGGTCGTTAGAAACGTCCTTCTTGTCGTCTCCATCTGTCAGATTTGACTGCTGTGAACTCTGTGTGATGGATCCCACCAGAAAAATGCTAGATCATTAAAACCACCTTAAAAGTTCACTTTTAAAAACACCCTCAAGGCTTTAAGAAGGACTATTTGGTGTGCCTCCTCCTCACGACTGAAGAAAGATGAAATTCACAAAGTGATCACATCTTTTCGTAACCTGGCTGGTGAAAAACCATTTACCACACAACATTAACAGTGATTTTAATCATTTGCAACACATCAGTACGGTACATTTGAAGTTAACTCCACTCTACCTTTAAGTCCAACACAGCCTCCGAGTGCTTCTCCCCAGGTGAGTCTGGAGGGCCAAAGGTTAAAATCCCGTTGCGACCAATCTTAACCTGTTTCTTGTATGTGTAGTAAAACTCTACACACTGAGCCACACTCTTGGTCTGTACCTTTAAATCGAACCAAAACAAAATCATTTATTAACCTTTTCCACTGCGATGATGCTGTAATTTACTTATTACTCGCTATGTGAATAAGAACATGTTTAAGATTATTGGCAGCCTCTGCCTCTAACAGTGGTATGGTTGCCGTTAATGTTTCTATAAAATGAAAACCACACTTCCCATAAATCTAGTTACTTCCTGTCATAAAGAGGATGCGACTTCTTTAATCGAATTTTCCATTTATTTCACATTTTGGAACGGCTAAGATTTCAGCTCTGTTCAAACTTTATATTGTAAAATACAGACACAGCGCAGTAACAGCTGAAAAATCAATTATACTAATGCCTCAAAAAGAATATGTTAATGATTTATTGATGTTGAAATGCTACAAACAGCACATTTAACTAAATTTAAATGCATTTTTTTCGGTTTATTAAACCGATTGTTAATCGTTGGTGCTGCAGGGTAAAATTAACGAGCATACCAATTTCTGCACCATAAAGAAGTCCTTCCTGTAGGCAGAGATCCCCTTGTTGAAGTAGCGCTTTTCTTCTGCAGTCCAGCAGTCGGAGCCTGAGAGTAAATCAGCCGCAGTACAATTTATTGTGCGTTTACAAGAAAGACAGAGGAAACACTTAAAGAGAGGTAGGAAATCTGATCTAAAGACAAAAAAGGGGGAAGATGAAGAAATAAAGGCCGCTTTTATTTTCCGGTAATGTCAATACTCACCCGAGTAGTGATAACCTGACAAGTGGTGGCCTCTGGGGAAAACTGGGTCCTGAAGCATCAAATGGCCCAGCATTTTCTTAAAATCAACATGATTAATCTCAGTGAGGAAACCATTCAAGCACATGCTCTCTCTCAACTCATTTCAATGCTTCAACACTATAAATCAATAACAGTAACAAGTACAGATTTTCAGTGAAAACAAAGTAATATAAGAAACATGCATGTTAATAAAGACGTAAAAAATGTTCTGCTGCTGTCAATTTCTAGGGATGTTATTTCATTAAGAAGTTGTCCTACTAAAACTCCTGCAGTAAGTCACGATGAGTCACTATACTCACAAGGAAATCACCTCCACATTCATGTAAACAGTGTAAAACCAGCTCCTGGTTGGTTCCTCCGCCTCTCAGCACACTGGAGCATGCCATGTTCATCAAATCCTCCACTGAGAAGGAAAAACCAAAAAAAGAAAAGAGAGAGAGAGTGAGAGGAAGTGCAGATGGTTTGAATTAATTAGCATGGAAGAGAGAGATACACATGGAAAAGAAAAACAACGGTCAGTGGATGACAGCCAGTGTGAGATACTAACTCCTGTCATGATCACCGTGTTTGAGGTGAGAGTCATCCACAGGCACCCAAACCAAGTCGGACTTCTGCTGGTCAAACTGGGAGGAAAGCTGATCTTGCAACTCAGGAATTTCTGCCTGATACTGTTGCCCGATGTTGATACGCCTGGACAAGAAAAAAAAAAAAAAAGAAGAAAAACCACACAAATTCAGTGAATTTCTGAAGAAGAAGAAGAAGAAGTAGTTTTGTTTAGGCCTGTTCAGGGGACGTGTACGCACGGTTCAAGGCTAGCGGGTGCGGCATCAGTGATCAGGGGCAGAACAGGAGGAGTGATATCTGAACTTGCTGAAAATACAAAAGAAATATCCTTTTTAGACATTATCTGAGAGTGCCTCATGAGCAGAATTTGTCTCGGACCAAACCTGTAGAAGCAACGACAATCTTACCTGAGCGCAACAGACTGCGTGTCGCAGACTTGGGCGTAGCCGGTGGTGGCAGGATTTGGTTGCTCGCAATGTTGGTCAGGAAGGTGGAGAAGTAGAGTCCCGTGCCCTCGCGCACGGGGGACAGGATGGGTGGAGGGGTGTACGGGGGCAGGGTGAGGGGGTTGTCCGGCAGGCGGACCGGAGAGCGCAGGTTGCTCTGGTAGGAAGTGATGCTGGAGTAGAGGGATGGAGGGATGAAGGTGGATGGTTTATGCGGGGGGATGATGAGAGGCTCGGGACGAGGTCGGCGCTTAAACTTGGATTTTCCATCCTCGTCCAGCTCCGGCTCGTTTTCTCCATCCTGGACAGAAGAAGGATGGAGGGCATTTTAGGGTTTGATCAGACCTTTAGTTTGTTTTCTTTCCTATCAGTCTGATGGAAAAGGTTTTTTTATGTACTTTCTGTAGGTGGATTTCCTGCATGTTACCTCCCCATAATGCCAGTTATTCTGTCTGCTCGTTCAACCGTCATTTTCTGAGAAACCTTTCCCACGCCCGATTGGACCGCAGCACTACTTACTGTGCCGTCAGTGGCCTTCTCCTCTGATTTTCAAAATGGACACACATGGGGGTTGTCCAAAAGACTTTATCACATTTCTGCTACATTTCTTCCTAAACTAGTTTCTTAGTAATCGTGACAAGTCATCAAGTAGTAAGTACATTGCGCACTTTCTGAATAAGGCATCATTGTGAACCTACACACCCAGTTTTAAAACAGCTGTGTAGTAGTTTTTTATCTTTGAGAGCTAGTGAGTCACATTATGATCTAATACACACCACACACACATTTGTCCGGGCTACAGTGGATGTTTTACGGGATTAAATCTCAACGGCAGACTTCTGTGAGGATACTCGAAGTCATGAGAACTTTGAGGTTCCTCGATTCGCCACAGACCTGCACTTCTTGATGTAGTTGCGCAATGCGATCCGAGTCTGAACAAACATCTACGCCCATGACAAACTGACCATCATGGGGTTTCACAAGGAGGCGATCAGTGGTGAAATGTAACTAAGTACAATTACTCAAGTGTTGGACTTAGAATTGAATGCTTCTTCTATTGACATCTTCAGAGGCTGATAATGTGATTAAAAGGTCACCTTAAATCTACCGACTGAAGGTACATCAATAATTAACCAACAATCAAAGCAATGCAGACGTCATCTTCTCACAACACCAACCTGGCCAAAACTCTCGTTCCTCCTGAGTGATCGCCGACGAGCCACAATGACGGAAGGTTTGCGATCGGACTGCCCCGCGGGCCGCTCACCCGGGCCGGGTCGCCCGTGAGCCCAGCCGGCAGGGGGATCCGTTTGACTCCTGTGCACTGGCACAGATACTGGCATAACCAGAGGCACCATAGCGCCCTGTCTGCCTGCAGGGCCATCTTCCTGTTGAGGCATAAAAGAGAGAGAGGCGGGAAGGTGAGGAGAGATGGGTAAGAAAAGGTATTTGGGAAGTAGCAGAATAAGGAAGGGACTGAAATATAAAAAAAAGAGGAAGATGGTCATCTACACATGAAGGCATTTTTTAAAATCAGATTCAAATTTCTAATCAACTGATTCATTTTCTTCCTGAATTAAAATATATATGTTGTATCTTATAATAAATTACATTAGGGCCTCAAAACATTATTTTCATTACAGATGAATATATTCAAAATGTTTCAGTATTTATAGTCAAAAAATGCCCATCGCACGAAAAGACATCTTTAATTCTCTTGTTACCCAAAGATTTTCACTTAACAGTGAGTAAAGCAGCAAGTCCTTGCTTGAACCTGCTAAATTGGCTTTTTTTCGGTTGATTAAAATGGCTTAAACAGTAACTCAATTAGAATTATTGCTCTTTCATTTTCTGCGAATGGATTAATCGACTAATTGTTTCCGCTTTAAATGACACAAATTTAGAACCAATGACTAATTAATGGCTATTTTTGATGCTATAAATGTTTTGAGGTTAATAGAATATAATGTTAATTTAGATTTTAAGTTTTTACTCGTGTAGTCAAATGTAACACGAGTATCAGAAAAAAATCTATAAATGGACAGTTGTTTTATTACCACAGTGCGCACATCATTTCGTTATAGGTTATTTCTGGTCAAACTGATAAAAGATGATAAAGCAGTGACACGCACACATCTATTCTACAATTTATACTTCTGGCAAAGATAACCTCCTAAACTCAGAAAAGTGCTGCTTGTTAACCCAAACACAAACGTAATATTAAACCTGTTTGGTGTGTGTTGGTGAGTAAAAGCAGGGTGACAGCTCTGCCCCACCCTAGCTCTGCCGAACGACTAGGAAAGAG
Organism: Nannoperca australis; assembly: GCA_036023655.1. Taxonomy (NCBI): domain Eukaryota; kingdom Metazoa; phylum Chordata; class Actinopteri; order Centrarchiformes; family Percichthyidae; genus Nannoperca; species Nannoperca australis. The sequence goes on from JAVQJD010004868.1 coordinate 34,033, forward strand.
CCTGAGGAATGTGGAGGTGTGCAGACATGCAGCTGCTCCAACTGTACATCCAGCATGCACGCTCTGCACAAAAACCTGACACGGGCCTGACAACCCCCCCGAGGGCAGAGCACTAAACATCCCTGTGCTACGGAAAAACGGACTAAAACTAAATGCAACTCGTTTTTGTGCTAGTGCTTAACAAGGCTGCTAAAGAGAAAATAAAGAAGCCGATTCTTGAGGGTGTGCCACCTAGAATGTAAACATTATAAAATCTGGAATAACAAGGTGAAGAGTTTCACCTTTGTTACAGCGATACAACGTGAGCAATATTTCAAATCCAAAAGGTGGAATCTTCAGTAATGGCTGTTTTTCAGGTTGCACCAGTATTTGGAGCATGACCGTGTACTGTATTGTATGACTGTGCACACTCGCCTGCTATAGCTGAGACTCGACAGCTGTTGGAATCAAGTAAATAAAGAAAAGAGAGTTTTGTAAACCACGGGGAAGTTCGGCATAGAAACAGGGTTCTTCCTCTTTGTGCAGCTTCTTGCCAACTTTGATTTGTAAATCTGAACTTACATGCACATAGTGGCTGCCCTCTCTTTTCTTTCTCAAGTAAACTGGGCCTCAAGCAGGTATTTAAATGTCTACTTTTCTGTAAAATTGCTAGAATATAAATAAAGGAAATGTACTACGGCTGCAGTGTAATGAGTAATTTTTTTTAACCTTGACCATCTTAGCAGGCAGGGACTCCATTTCTGACGCCTTCTGGGCCAGAGTCTCCAAGTTGATCTCCTTAGACGCCCTCCTTCTCCTACTGGTGACCTGGATGACCCCCCCTGTGCTCACTTGGCTTTCCCCTCCTTTCACAGCCTGAGTGCCAGCTACTCCGTTCTGGGACGCCGGAGGCTCTTTGGACGCTTGAGACCAGATGACGGTCGAAGGGGGCCCCAGCGGGGACTGTCCCTCTCTGGAGAGGCGGCGCGAGCGTCGGGGGGCAGCCGGCGCTGCGTCTGAAGGCTCTGCGGGATTTGTGGTTACCTTTTCGGGGCACGGATCAGGCACGGGTGACGCATCACTGGCTTGAGCGTCGGGCTCCTGCTGTGGCTGCGCTGACTGGACATCTCCCTTTTTAGGCACAATGTCAGGCTGACAAGGCTCAGGAGGCTGATAAGTCACAAAGTTTTGGTTTTGTTGCTGTTTTGGCTGCACCTGTAGTGGTGTCGTTTCTTGCTGTGGCACGTGTTTTTGTTGCAACTGCTGCTGCATTTGCTGCATTTGTTGCTGGCGCTCCTGTATCTGTTGCTGGTGATACTGCTGCTGCATTTGATGCTGTTGGATTTGGTGCTGTTGTTGTTTCTGCATGTGTTGCTGATGTTGCAACTGAAGTTGATGCTGTTGATGCAACTGCTGTTGCTGTTGTTGCTGCTGCCGCTGTTGTTGTTGTTGTTGTTGCTGCTGCTGCTGCTGCTGCTGCTGCTGGTGGTGATGCATTTGCTGCTGCTGCATCTGGTGGAGCAGGTGCTGTTGAGTTTTAGGCTGCTCGCCGTACGCCAGGCTTGGCACTCCCTTGTTGCCTGGAAAAACAGAGTAATAGCCGGATGAAAGGTGTTGCTTGCTGGGCCTAAATGTTGCCTGGAAGGGCTGCAGCATGGACCCCGGCAAAGTGTGAGACGGCACATGGGGCTGACCTTGGAGCTCCACGCCTTTGTGGGCGTGCTGATAGGCTTGCAGCTGAGCCTGGTGCATGGCAGCCGCGGCATGCTGCTCCCACTCGAGCCCCCTCCCCTGAGCCTGAGCCTGGGTAGCATCTCTGTAAGCCTCAACAGGTCCTGGCAGTTGACTTTCTCCCCCCATCGGCAGAGCTACACCCTCATGAACACCCTTGTGGACAGCCATCTGACTCCTGACATTCACTCCACCCATATAGGGGCCAAAGTTCTGCCCCCAGGCCGGCACAGGAGCCTCCTGAGACCAGCCGGGGGCCTGTATGGAGTCCTGGTGCATCCACTTTACTGGAGCAGCCTGCTGATAGAGCTGGACGTTTTGGGTCCCTTTCTCTGGGTTATAAACACCAGAACTGCTAGCAGAGTCATTGTGGCTCGACTCTAACGCCGGAGGTCCCATACCATAATAAACCTCCCCTGAATGCTGCACGGGCTCCTTCATGGCTGCAGCCCGATGCTTGCCGCTCTTGTCAGTTTTAACTTGAGGAGGAAGGCTCATAGTAATATTATAAAATAAAAAAAAAGGTACAAAAACGTTGGAGTCAGAGCTCTCAATCTGGATCTCTGAGCGTGCAAAGCGCTCAGTTCTTGCCTCTGTAGTGTGCGGTCACTGCCCTTGGCTGAGAGATTACTTGTTTAATTGTGTATACAGAGGTATCTGGGAGGAAATATAAATCCCAAAGGAAAGTGCAGGGTGGGGAGCATGCAACCCCTCCTTCCAGAATCAAATCTGAGGTCTTCTCATCCTCTTTGTGGTGCTGGACCTTGTGAGAGAAAGGAGGGATTAGACACTTTTCTTTTTCCTCTGAAAACAAGCACACAAAGTTTTCAGTCGCCTTTCACTCGTCTGCAGCAAAGAGGAAATCGAGGCCTACACAAGCAAACAGCCCAGTCAGTGAAGCGAAAATCAATCAGAGCGTAGGTCTGTTGAGCAAAGCGCTGGAAGAGCAAAACCATATATTTAGATCAGTACGTCCAGGAACGTGCAGAGAAGGCGTCGTGAGACGAAGACGTTTCGAAGCGGCCAGCAGCAACAAGGAGGCGCCTGCAGTGCAGCTGCCATTTGGCATAACAAGAAATACAGGAAACGAAAGGACCCGAGCGATAGCCAGTGATGTTATGTTCAAAAATCTGCAATAAGGAAGCGTCTGAAGAGTTGGCTACTGTTAGGCAACACGGCAGATTACCGAGCACGAGTTAAACACAGTGTATATACCTGATCAATGGTGCACGGGGCTCTCCATGGCCAGCTCCATGGAGTCACTTTGGTTTCGATCAAAGTCGACTGCATGCAACTCCATGAAGGGATCGTGCGCAGCAAATATCATAACTCTTGACAACTTTCCCTCGAGTTTCACGGCGCACAATATGGCGAAGGGGCGACTTTACAACCCCACGAAAACATAATCCAAAGTCCGCGCGGGCCGGATGGGGCTCTTTAACACGGCAGCCACGGCGCTGCACACTGCATCCGCGAAACCGTGCACTTCAGGAAAACATGTCCACAACTTTCTCCCCGCATCGAGTGAACCACGCACGAGACGGCGAGCGGGCGAGGACTCTGCCACGCAGCGGCCCGCGGTGGTGTTTGTTCGCGGATTTCAACGCGGTGCGGCTGACGGCGGCTGCAGTCTTTAACTCGGTGTTTCGGTTTATCCAGAATGGATGAAACGCTGCGAAACTGCGCAAACACGCAGAAAGTTGTGCACCCCCGGAACGCACCGCCTCACCCCAAAACAGCGCAACTCACATCCTGTTATCCAATCCGATTGTCTGGCCACTCCCATCGCTGTATCCGTGTACGTTTGTTTTGCTGTCATGGCTGCCCCGGGAAGCGGAGTCTCGACTCATCACACCCAATCTCAAGGACAGTAGAGGATTCTTTTTTTTATTTTATTTTTTACAAATACTGAGGTCAAGTTCAAGCAGCCCCCATCTCCCAACTTTAAAAAATAAAATATAATCTGCACGTCAGATCTCCATATTCCCAGGGGATAAAACAAACAACCCACGTGTTGGCAGTGACTGCTGGTGGTGGTTACAAAACACAGGTTTCCAGTTTTTATGATTGTGAGGAGGATTATTCCCCCAAAATAATAAAAAATAATGAGGTTTCACATGTAAATAGGGAACTTTTTACAGAGATATTTATATGTTCACAATTTAACCTTTGGTCATGACACCTCTTTTGTAGACGTCACAGTCAAAACTAAATAAGTCAAACACTTTCTCTGGCCCAGGGTCAGGGTTGAGCTGACCCTCTGGACATGTCTGCCTCATCAGACTGCAACCTCCCGCGGGCCACCGGGGCAGTTTGCAGCCTATTTGATTGGCAGATGCAACCCTTTGTGCCAGGTTCATCTTTTTTTTCTTCTCTTTAGTGTAAAAACACTGGGATCCATGTTTATTAACGTTAAACTTGGCCTTGCTCTGTCCAATTCGTCTATTTTGAAACAACTCCAGATTTGACTTTAGTGTCCAACCTGCAAGTTATTCTTTAAATATGTCGGGTGGTGAAAGAGTGTGGAGGTGGTTGTCAGGGGGCACCAGAATTCCCCGCTACGCCGCTGCGACTCCGACATTCCTGCTTGATTTGTTTGGATCAGTCGTGGTCATAACCGATCAGTTTGAATTGTGACCCGTGAGTGCTGGTGATGCAGTGCCTCCTTCCCCCTCGTCCACTGTAACTGCATCTGCGTGAGTGAACGTGCAGCGTCGCTCCACAGCGCCGTGGTCTGCGGGATGCAGGAGCGCGCGGGGCAATCGGGAGAGACTAGCGCTGTGACGTCACCACCGCTGCCACGAGAGAGAATAGCGAGAGAGAGAGAGAGAGAGCGGGGGCATCGCTCCCCATCCATTAGCAGGCTAGCTGGCTAACTGTAGCTAACGTCAGCTATGGTCCATCACCACTACCTTGGCTGTAAAATAAACACCCTCTTGAAATGACCTGGCGAACTAAGCACACACTGGGAGGATGGGGACTGTTTGGATTTCACACACTAACTGGGACCGCAATGGTGCAACGAAGCGAGGTAAGAGGTCAGAGAGGTTTGCTACCTAACGGTTATCTTTAGTAAACATGCTAGTTAGCTTGTTTACAGGAGCCGCCTCATTGAACGCCGTCACCTAGCCAGATTAGCTTCCCAACGGCTAATCCCCTCAAACGACCGGTTTATGGCCATTTATGACAAGCGACCGCCGCTGCGCTAGTCTGTACTTGTGTTTTGGCACACAGTCAAACAAACCAGACAATGCTAGCTGCTGTCTTTTCGTGACCATCTAGCAGCGGTTAGCGTCTTACGTGAACCATGGAGACGTGAGGCGTAGCTAACCTTTGCAGCAGTGTAAATCTCCACGTTTCATTCAGGCACACTAGTATGCAATCGGTAAGAAGTAATGGCTCCTCTTCCCACTGTTTCCCATTAGCATGCAGTGTGTACAGTGATGGCCAAAGAGAACATTGATTTTAAAACCGTCTCTCTGTTTTCAGTGAGGGGCTTGCGTGACTGATGCCAGGGGAAGGCTGTAGCTGAGAGCACTCAGGATGAGTGGGGCTGGAGAGCACACAGACATCCTGTCAGTGGCAGAGGTGGTCAGAGACAGATGGAAAGTGGTAAGTGTTGCAGAAAGAAGAGAAATCCAACTGTTAACTGTTCGCTAAAGAAAAAAACACAGATGAAGGTCCAATGAGGAGGAATAATGTCTCCACACTCCTACTTTGGGTTGACAATGAATATTCCCTTCTTTTCAGTTGAGGAAGATAGGTGGAGGTGGGTTTGGGGAGATCTACGAGGTTTTGGATCAGTTGAGCCAGGCCACGGTTGCCTTAAAGGTGGAGTCTGCTCAACAACCCAAACAGGTGCTGAAGATGGAGGTGGCTGTGCTGAAGAAGCTTCAGGGTGAGTGATGCTACCCCCCCCCCTCGTCACTGACAGAGTGACTGAACTTGCAAGAATGTATTCAGCCAAGGTGGTAACCCTCCAGATCATGACGCCTTTTGTCAGTTTAGTTTGTAGATGATGTCCTAGCAATAGCCAGACTTACTAAACATTACTGTGTGAGACTTCTCTGCTCTTTCTTTCCATGCCAGTTAATGTTTTATTATATAAGCAGCACACAGCAGAAAACCCTGACGTATTAGAACTGTAGAGTCATGTAGGAGGTGTTTATAGTATCTATAACTCAGTAATGTTGAAATATTACAGTAATGATTTCAATACATCACACAATCAGTGTTTGAATGAATGCACACCATTGCAATCAACATGACATTAGCACATACATATTTATACCCACTATTTATGTCTGGAACCGTATTAATAAATATAAAGGCTGAGAAACGTAAACACATGGGGAATCCAGATATTGTCTATTGCAGGCCAGCAGTGATCATTGATATACATATATATATTTCTTTGACAGGCAAAGACCACGTGTGTCGCTTTGTGGGCTGTGGCCGCAATGACCGTTTCAACTATGTGGTGATGGAACTCCAGGTAGGATTTCTACCGGTCAAATATTTGAATAGCAAAGCACCAAAACAGTCCGGATCATAATAAATGTGACCCACAACACTGATTTCCTGTCTTAAGGGGAGGAATCTGGCAGACTTGCGCAGAACTATGACCCGCGGCACCTTCTCCGTCTCCACAACCTTGAGGCTTGGCAAGCAGATTTTAGAGGCCATTGAAAGCATCCACTCTGTAGGCTTCCTGCACCGCGACATTAAACCCGTGAGTTCACCTGACACCCTTGATGGTTTTGTAAATGTGTTGTCATTGTATTTATGCTAACCCAGCATAATCTGTGTTATCTATGTTGTTAACATTGCAGTCTAACTTTGCAATGGGAAGACTAGCCAGTACCTGCAGATGCTGCTATATGCTTGATTTCGGTTTGGCCCGTCAGTTCACCAACTCCAGCCAGGAAGTCCGTCCGGTAAGTACTCAACTTCCTTAAAGCATTGTTATGGCTTTTTTTTTTAAATCAAGGATCCTGGAAATAATTTATCGTCTGTGAAGCAATTTTAATTTTTATATAGAATGCCAACTGGTAGAGGTTTGGTCTGGCATGTTATTACAAAATGGATTAAAAAGAAAATCAGATACTGTATGATTATAAATGCTTGTTTAGCTTTTATAGAAAAAGTGTAACTCCTTATCAATGTACAGAGAATTGCTTTATGATGATGTGCAGATGTACAATTTCTGGCCTTTCACTAAAATGCTGCATAGGTGTTTGAGCATAGGATATTAATGAGGTGGCCGTGGTGATAGAATATCTAGAAACTAAAGTTAAAGGCACACAAATGTACACATTTCATACCAAATTAAAACTGAATTCACACGACTCCTGACAACTTTCACACGACCGCTGTGTGACCATAATGACCCTCATTTAACTTCAATGTGTGACCATCCCAAAAAGGTTTAAATGCAATCCAGTTGTCTTTATAGATACCTCAGAATGTTCTTTACAGCCTGTTAACTTAGTGTTAAGTGCCAGTTTAGCACTGGTCTTCCACTTTTACTATATATTTATTATAGTATCTCTTTATTCTCTTTCAGCCCCGTCCCGTGGCAGGATTCAGAGGAACTGTGCGATATGCTTCAATCAATGCTCATAAGAATAAGGTGAGCATGGACCAAAAACATATATATTTTTTAAATTCCCATTTATTTAACCCTTGAAGTGACTTACGTGTGTATCTTAATCTGTAGGAAATGGGCCGTCATGACGATCTGTGGTCGCTCTTCTACATGCTGGTTGAATTCATGGTTGGCCAGCTTCCCTGGAGGAAAATTAAAGACAAAGTATGTGCCTCTGTGTATTAGTCAGTATTGATCATGTCATCACAACATGTGTATCCATTCACACTCTTATTTCCCCACTCTCTGCTCTCAGGAACAAGTAGGAAATCTAAAAGAGACATATGACCATCGTCTCATGCTTAAGCACCTTCCCTCGGAGTTCAGCACTTTCCTGGATCATATCTTGACCTTGGACTACTACACTAAGCCTGACTATCAGGTTGGTCATCTCTCGTTTGGCACATTTTGCACACACTGCTTATACCTCTCCGGCTGCCTGTCGCTGACGCCTGTGGTTTCTCTGCGACAGCTCTTGATGTCGTTGTTTGACAGTGCCATGAAGAGCCACAATGTGCTGGAGAATGATGCCTACGACTGGGAGAAATGTGATTCGGAGGATGTGCTGACCATCACTGCCGCTGCAACCACCGCTCAGCAGCTCACTCGCCTCACCCCAGCGTACCTGGGGTATGTCCAGCTGATGTATCGGCTTCACGTGTGCTATTCCAGCTTCCTTCACACTCTGTTGGTCATGTGTTCAAATATATAGCTGCAGCTTTTTTCACACTAAAGAAATCTGTGCAGTCAGAGCTCCGTGAAAAAACGCTGCTCTAAGTTGTGCTGTGAAAATGAGCCGCAGGGTGACCTTCCCTCTCCTCCACAGCATGGCCAACGCTTCAGTGCTGCCGGGCGAGCTGCAGAGAGAGAACACAGAGGATGTCCTGCAAGGGGAGCGCCTCAGTGATGCTGACAACTGCCCCCCGATCCCCACACCGACCACCCCTGGTGGAGATGTATGGGAAGAGATGGACCGCAATCGCAACCATAAACATGCCCAGCCGATGATCAGGAAGGTCGGGGCAATGTAGTTTACTGCTAACGCATAGTGGAGCATTCTCACCTACTGCTGTAATGTTATTCCTATTATTGTAATATAATTCCTGCTTCTCTTCCTGTGATGTGAGATGTGTAATTTATCTGCAGTGCAGTGGATTTCATGCACAAAACTCCCCCCAAGACTACATTCATCTCACCTAGAGATAGTAATATAATTACTACGTCTTCTCCTCCTGGGCTTGAATAGAAGCCCACCTACTGTCTCCCACTGTCTTTCTGATACTTAAGTAAAGAAATAAAATGGCTCTGCCTATGTCACTACTTAGAAATGTTTTTCTTGCAGCTTTCTGGAGATACAAATGCCACATTTCAGAGTTTGAGCCTTCTCGTCACTCATCCTCCTCAGGTGGTGAGCGAGGACGAACACAGTCAGAACCAGGGGAACCAGAGCCCCAACACCGGCTCCATGCAGAGTTCCCCCAGAAGGGTGCGATCAGAGACCATGTTCTTGGACCGGGCTGCGCCGCTGCTCCGGAGGATAAGACACAGTCAGAGCTTGGCATTTGAAAAGAGGCTCGCACCCGAACCCAAGCCAACCATCGAACGCTTCCTCGAGGCCTAGTTAGTAATTGCAACATATACGCTTGTTACAGCTTGCAATCACTTTTGTGACAGAAACTCAACATTGACATTTATAATATCTTGTTTCAGTTTGGGCAAACAGCGTCCCGTCCTTTCTCAAGTCGGGGAACAATCCATTCCCGAGAGGAGACACGGGCCGCAGTCGCCCTCCTGCAACGAGGAACACTCTGGCACGGCAACCCCCGACCCAGAGGAGGGCGCGGCGAGCAGCGGCTTCGTGGCTGTCAACCTCAGCCCTGTGCCCCAAGAGGGAGACTCTCAGGAGTGGGTGATGCTGGAGCTGGAACAAGGCAGCGGCTCTGGAGCCACCAAGCCTTCAGGTGAGGACAAGCCCGGGCGGCACACGCCCGCTGAGACAGAGAACCAGGCCTCTGAGCCGCGGGACGGACAGTCCACAGCAGTGCCGAGCAGTCCTGTCCTCTCGCAGATGGCCATGCCCGGCACGTGGTTACTGGGCCACAGGAGGCTGCCGGGGATGCTGGGACAAATGCCCTCAGTCATTATGGGAAGACCCCAGATGGACCAGGTAGGGATGACCAAGCATTTTGTCGTGCATGAACTGAAAGCAGCATTATTAAACGAAATAATGAAATTTGTTGTATAACACAGTACACAACTCAAGGTCTACTATTTCTGCTACTACTACTAGTTCAAGTTTATCGTCATTAGGTACAACAATATTCACTATCAGTGTTGCACCGTGGATATGGCAAATAATGGCATTATATAAAAGCTTAAACCGTAATTGTGAGTTATTTTCATGTAAATAAAACCAGGGCTGGTTCAATCGAAATAAAATTATATTATATATAAAATTATATTAACACAAATACAGTCAATTCAGCTACTTTTATAGGAGTTATACACTGAATACATAACACAACAAAAGTAGCTAATTTCTCTCTTCATATGGTGTGACTACAAAAATATCATTAGGACACACTCAGAAGTCGGAATAAGGACCTACAACATTTGATTATCTAGACATGCTCTTGTAAATTGATACATTCTTACGTGTTAGATAAAAAAAGGACGTGATTATTAAAATATTGTGGTACAGCATTTTAAAAACAAAAGTCAAGGTCTTCATACCCTCTAACATTCATTAAACTCTTCTCAGTCCTCTAGCTGTGCGCCACAGTCCCCTGTACAGGAGAAGAGTGCTGCAATACCACTAGAGGCACCATCTGGTAAATCTGACAAACTCCCAGAGGAAATCTTAAAGGAAGAAGGCAGGTTTGTGTTTGCTCCGGTGCCAAGCCCAGCCAAGGGCCCCGCTGCTCATCTGACAAACGACAGAGACCCAGAGAGTGATTCTGGTCTGCCCGATCGCTCCTCAGAGCCAAATCAGCAGCCTCCAGCGGACACAGCAGGAGGCGCTATGGAGAGCACCGTCACCGTCTCCTCCTCTCCACCCCCGGCTCTGCTCAGGCGAAGGGACTCCCCCTCCTCCCCAAAACTGAGCCGAATCCCAGTGCGAGACCCCGGCGCCCTCATGGACTCCCCGAGCAGGGACTTCAACTTGGAGAGGCGCCATCGCTGGAGCAGTCCGGTCCCCGGCTCCCCCACCCACTCGCCCTCTCCATCTCTTTCCTGCGACAACCTGCCTTGCGCTTTGCTGAGAGACCGGCTCTCCTCGGATCGAGGCTCCAGGTCCGACTGCGTAGGAGAAGACCCTCTCTCCCTGTCCTCCTCATCAGGAAGCAGGAGTAAGATCCCGCGTCCTGTGAGCGCCACCTTTATACCCGAGCAGCTCACTAGCAGGTTTCTGCCTCGACCGCCTCCAGGGAAACCACCCATCCGCCCGTGTGTGGACAACAGGTACGACCAGTGTTCTGTGAAGGTGTTAGAAAGTGATCCACGGGGTCAAATGCCGCTTTTCGGTAGATGCTTAATATTTCAAGTTTATAATATTTAACATTTAATTCCTGCTTGATTTGGCGACACCTTTGGTTACATGTTCTTATCAGTATGTGCAGTTTAATACTACAGCAAACACTTCTTCTATAAATATAACAGAAAAGCAACTGTTACAGTGCAGTAACAGTGACGCTGGATATATGGCATTGTTTCCTGTGAAACGTGCAAAGAGCTAATAAGAGAATGTAAATGCCTTATATGGCCATTGCTGAAAAAAAATGCAGACAATAAATATAAACAGGGTTTGTTTTCCTGAAAATCTCAAGGATAATAACAAATTTCTCTTCACAGAAAGAGTTATAGAGGAGAAATCATACAGACGGCATCTTATCATGTTGTCTTGTGTTTTTGTCTGCAGACGACGGCGGTTAAGAGTGCGTGCCAGCAGCACTAGTGACGCAGACTTCCTGGCTAGTCTGACTCAGCTGATGCAGGACCGCAGCGGGATGCTCTTCAGCCCTCCTCCTCGCCCTCGCAGCTCCTCCTCCCTGCAGCGCTCGCTAAGCTCCTCGCCCTCTCGCCAGGAGTTCCGCGATGGCGGGGCGCTGCCGGGACGCAGCCGCTCCCCGTCCAGCTTCTCCGGCTCGCCGCCTGCTCGGCACGCTCACCCACAAGAGCGGTCCGGAGGGCAGGGTCAGTGGGGCCTTAGCTCCCGGGGAAGGGGTCTGATCCACGAGTGTAAAGGCTCCGGCAAAGTGAATCGATGACTGTGTTGGACACGAAGTGACTGATCCGGATGGTGCAACTGTAGCGGGGGGCTGTCTAACATTCAGTCCCTGATCGCATGTGTAAATACGGTATTTACTCAAGGGAATGTACTGTATGTAATGTAAAATGTATGATAAATTGTATTTATTTATTTATTCATTTGTTGGATGTGTCTCTCAAAATACTTGACCATGTGGCTTGATACCTGCAGTTGAAACAACAAGGTTAAGAAAACCTTAAGATTGCCAACTCTTTACCTCTCATTTCACTCTTCTCTTTAACACTCCATGTAGGCCTAATATGAGACCAAAAAGATAATGTTTAATACTTGAGGGATGTAAAAATACTAATTGTAGATATGTACCATTAGGAAAATGGTATACACTAATAGAAACCATGTACTCATGATAAGAACATTAATAGTAAATAACACCACACACAGTATACCAAAATCAGCATTCATGTACAGAACCAGGGCATGCAGCCCCATATTGACCTGACTCCTGTAAAACAGTTAGAATAATTAACGTATGTAACGATGAATTGCTCATTTGGCACATCGCAGTGTGGTAGTGTGCTTTTACTTTGCTAGAAGATATTTTGTCACGCGAAAGGCATCAGCATATTAGAATGTACATGTAAAGTGCACTCATACTTGAGTATTGTAAAAGTGCATGAGTATCATTGCAAATGTTTTGGCTTTTTTATTCATTTGTACGATCGGCTAAGACATCTGTATTTTTATTGAACTGCTTCTGATCAAAATACATCATATTGTAGACCAGCTGCGATGTGCATTTTTATTTCTAACATCGGGTCAATGGTAAGGCAAGAAAACTGATAAAAAATTGAACCTTTTCATCATGTCTGATTGTTTGCTGCATTTTATTCTCACCACAGTTTAAATATATAGTGAAATAAGTTCATTCAAGAAGTGCCAGGCCTAAAAAAATATATATATTATAAAATAACTTCCTGGCTCCACATGCTGTAATTGTGATTAAAGGGTCAGTTCACCTTGATTTCCTCACTATTTCCTCATTCACCCCCTAGCTGTGTCTAGCCATGTGCATAGTTTTGGTTTTATTTGCTCAAGTTTCAACATGTCTGATTCCGCCGCAATCCCAATACAATTGAATTAGATTTGTTTTGTGGCACTCACAGCAATGGAAACTGAGATTTAAAAAAGTACTGTAATTGCAACGTTGTGTCCCAGGTTACTCTGGATAATATAATTTATTAGAACTGGTTTCTACATTAGAAATAGTACCAACCTTAGCAGCAGTGATGAGATAAATGGGAAAAGACAGTTAAAACTTGACTTAAATCGCTCAAATGAAGTAGTGGATTTTACACTCAAGTCACACCAACTCAGACTGAAGTGTCCCCGGAGAACAATCACTAGTCATATTCTATCAAAGCAGCTGACAGACGTCCCTGTAAGCACAAAAGAGACTGCTGACGAGCTGGTGACTGAAGGGTGGTGGTGGTGGGGTCCCAGGTGACAAAACACAATGAAATAAAGGCTCCTCCATCTGTTGTGGTCACTGAGATCTTAACTGGAGGAGGACCATATGTAGCCAACAAGTTTTAACAGCCGTCACTGTCATTAAGTTTAAGAGTGAGCTCTGAAATTCTCATATAAAAAAGTGAGCTGAATCATTCTTTGGGCTTTCTTGCTACACTGTCTTCACTTCAGATTGTTTTATCAGTGTTTGTACATGAGGAAGTGGGTATATTTGATGTGAGGGTTCCAGTGTGGCAGATACAAGTAGGTTATGAATCATGACTGCTACACAGGAAATGGCCAGATGTTGACACTATAACAAGCAGCTTAATGAACAGAAACAAGCCAACGGATGTTCAAGATTTCCATTTTCTTCTGAGCACTTAGACTTCTCTATGTTGCCTTACAAATGTACAAAAGTTGTCTTTTATCAAGTGCGGTTTCCAATGAACTTTTAGTCCCAAGATACATAACAAATAAGCTCTTTAACTGAAGATTGTGGATTCTGTCTCCTCCAAATTTGAAATGCACAGTAGCACATCTGAGCTCACAGCTTAACATAATCAAGAGTGTGATGGCTATGAGCCATATTATTCTGGGGCATGCGGTTTAGTAAACTAAGTAACCTTAAACCATATGGCCAGATAAATATACTTTTCAAACATTTCTGACATTTGAACTTTACCCAACATTTTTTATAGATAAATTACAGGTATTTTCGATTTATAAATAGCTGTAATTTGTCATTTCTATAGCTGCAAGGCAGGCTCCCTTATCTTGTAACATCACGTTATGTGTCGAGCAGTAAAATGTAGGCAATGTAGATGGTAATACAATTCTTTGTTGTAAAAACATGTTTATTTAAAGTTCATAGTTCATTTGACATACATAATGTTTGTTGTTGTCACGGAGGGGGAATAAAAAGTTACATGTCCTGCTCAACTGATATCAGCAGCCAAGAACTTAAAATATAGAGTACTACATTTTCAATGAATGATAAAAATGTTTGGGACCCTGAAGCCAGCAGCCAGCAGCACAAACATGGTGGTGATCCTTGATCTAAAAAGTGAATCATGGCCTGCAGGTTTGGTGTCTTTTGGGGTCTAGAAGAGAGGTGCAGACTGCCTGGGGTCATCTGGTAGCACACTGATGGAGTCCTCTGCCTTCCCACACAGCATGCAGAGCATGGTGTACTCCTGGACAACACAAAACAGGCTTAATACACACACTAAGAAGACTATACAGTGGACGCAACTAACTAAGAAAACTGTATGTTAGAAATCTGGCCCTCTTAAAAAGCCACCGCATTTTCCTCACATACAAATGTACTTAGTTATGGTCAATGAACCAGTATGGAAATACCTTACCTGATATTCATCAACAACGGAGAAAGTGTATTCGTGCCTGGCGATGACATGGTCACAATTTTTACAAACATCTGGAAAGACAAATGGACATTAGTGGATTCTTTTTAAACGTGCTGTAGATTCCTTTCTCAGAAGCTTGGGATCATGATCACTATCTTTTGGTGAATTAGGAAAGTCTGATAAGCGTTTCTTCTTCACACAAGACCCTTTGGCAGGAAAGTAAATACAGCATATCGCCAAAATCCTTCAGACATCGTACTCATCGTGCACATTAATGTGCTACCATGACAGCCTCCACCCTTATTTAAAGGCTTTCCACAAGCTTTTGGAACCTGGCTTCAGGAATTTGGTCCGACTCAGCTACACAAGAGATTAAGATTGACCTTAAAATGAAATAAGGGGTCTAGCCCAAATGTGAAAAAAACTGGGCTAAAAGCACAATACATGCATGTTTGACCATAGTGTATTATCTGTCATCTGGTGGTTCTTATCCACAGCAATGAAAACACCCGAAAACAACTGGTTTTCTGTCCTAGTGGGAGCACAAGAAGAGTGACTAACGGTCATATGTGACTAACTCCTCTCCATCCTCATCCTCTGTGGCTTTGTTGCTGATCAGCACAAAGTCCCTCTGATGGCAGTTGGCACATCCCAGGTAGTTCATCAGGTAAGAGCCATTCTCCAGACAAGTGTTGCCCTGGGCAGGAAGTCACAGGAACACTTATTTTCACACCATCACATTTAACTGTTTTCTCAATGGCACCAGAAATTGTATACTTAAGCAATATAGAGCATCGATTTCTAGATAAATGCACGTTAACCTACTCATAGCTAACTATAACGTTAGTAGCTAAACAATGTTAAGTTCGCGTTTGTGCGTCAAAACAAGTAGCGGAGTCTCAACTTACCCGGTCCGGGTATTCTTTTTGCACACAGCCGTTACACATTTTAACTAGAAAACCCTTTTAAAAAGTCAGTTGGCAACAATACACTGTCAACAGCTAGCCGATAGCCAATGGGTTTTTTTTGTGCAATAAGCTCCTCTTCCGGCACTTTAGCTCTGTAGAGCTGTAAAACACCCTTATTACCGGGGCATCGTTGCAAACCCACATAAGTTGCTCTTATCTCATCTTGTGTAGATCTAGGAAAACTGCCCGCGCGCCAAACTTCCGGTGTCATCTCCAGCGAGCGATGATTGGCCAACGTAGCATTTACGTTATTTGCGTAGGAAAAGCATGGCGGTTGAGCAGAAGTTGAGTTTGGTTGCCATGTTAAATTTGTCTGGTAATTGTGACTTACTTACACATTTTAACCTAATATTTTATTCAGTAATACCCTCCAAGAAGTTATCTGAATGTCTAAATGTTGCTAACTTCCCCCAGCCGTTTGTGTGAGTTGTGACACAGGAACCGTTCATCTGCAACAGTTTAGTCCACCTCAAACATGTTAGCTGGCTAGTTCTAACCTGACAACCACATTGTGCTGCTGTTGGGCTCGATGATTGTAGTGTTATTTTGGTTTTAAACTGTGTCTAACATTTACCCCAATTCCCATATAACATATCTGGCACAACAGGCTATATGTTATTAGCTATAATCTTTATTCTGTGATGAGTTGATGCTGTTGAGACACTGGAGTCGTCAGTTTATTGATCCTACATTTAATGCTAATGCAAAGCTTTCGTGTTGTGTTGTCTGTCCTGTTAAGACATGGCAAAGGTTCCAACCCCACAGGAGAACCAGCACCCCCGCCTACACCACAAACCAACCTCCCCGAAGGCCAAACTCATCTACTGTATTTTGTGTCGCAGGACATATTTGAAACATGTAAGTGGCTCTAACTTTACCAAGACATTTAAACCAGTAGCAGTGCAGGCTAATTTTAGGTTGGTTATTTTTCAACATGCAACATGCGTTATAAATGGTCTATTATCTTGACAATATGTCTCTTAACTGCAGGAAGCACACGAGCATATGCACAGTATGCTGCATCACAGAGAACTGGAGACAGTGCTGGGCAAGTGAGTAGTATCTGTCAAAAGTGTACCTGGGATGTATAAATATGTTGCATTCTTCAGGAGTATTTTCCCTCCAGCTGAGTTATCGAATCTCAATAATTGTTTGTGCAACCTGTTCCAGTATCTATTTTATTTAAGAAAAATGTCTTGCACAGTTGCTTGTATGTTAACATTTGATTTATAAAAAAACAATAAAAAAAACATATTTATCTTCCTTGAAGTAAGGTATCAAAAATATTATTGTGGTGTTGTACTGAAACGTAGGTGACCTATTGGCATTAGAAAAAAAAATATCACGTAATACTCAGTCCCAGAGTGTTTCCCCGCCATACTGCATAATCATCACACGCATGTACGCAAATCTACTAGTATCTGACAAATTCTTTTTGCTGTTGTCGTGATGTTCTTCCATTAACAGGGGTTCGTTTCATGAATGTCACGCGTGTAAGTTATCTTCCGTGAGTTTAAATGTGTACGCTCAGCACATCTCCACTGCTCAACACAAAGCCAAGTTGAAGAGCCTGATGTCTAAAAATGTAAAGCCTCCCACTCTGTGTAAGACTGTGAGCGCAGAGGCCATGGCCCGAATCCTGGAGAGAAACAAGACACTGAAGAAGGCGGAGTAAGAATTCAACATGTTCAATCTGTTATTGAGTTAAAACGATGTTAGATTTGGCATTTTATTCTCTCTATGATGTGCTATGTTGTTGTTTTTTGAAACACTGTCTTATTTCCATCACAGGAAGAAAAAGAAAAGAAAGAAACGGAAGCAGGATGTCCGTCATAATAATGCAAAACTGCTACAGGGAGCCGCCAGGAAAAACACGGTGGTGTCCAGAGTGAACATGAGAATGCTGAAACAGAGGCGGGGAACCCACCAGGCCGGAAGCAACAACGCTGCTGTCAAAAACAAAGAGAATAAAGTGTCCAGTCTGCAGAGACCTCTTTCCCAAAGAGAATCAGCTCTGCGGAATCAAAGCAGCAGATCGGCTTGTTCGTCCGGGGAGCCTGCACCTCAAACTCGGCATCACCCTAATTTTCGGGACCAGTTCGCCCGGTCGGCTCACCAGCTGAGGTATGAGGGCAACTATTCTGTCAACAAACAGTGCAGCGAAGTTCAAAGTGTGAGCACCCAGACAGACGGACTTGTAGGAAGACCCCACATCAGCGTCCAAAGAGGGGCCACTAACACGGCTGTACAAATGACCATCAATGACTGTTACAGCAAGCAGTACGATCGAGACTTCACCAGCAATAACCTCCCTCAGAATGGAGCTATCATCTTTGATCACGGCTGGGATGAGAGCACGGGATCTTCTCAGCTAGGACGAGAAGGTTCACGTTCAGCTCAACCCGACCCCGCCGACCGATCCGTCAACGCGGCTCCCATACGGGACATCGACGTCAGCGCGATGCTCTGGCAAATCCGAAGAGCGCTGGGCGTGAGGGAGCCATGTAGGGCAGACCGCGAAGCCCGGAGGCAGAGCGGCGAGGGAGGCGCCCCGGTGGCTGATCACAGGGATCACGCCGGACCTGAGCGAGAGCAGCCGGCCGGTGGCTCCTTCCGAAACCACGCCAAGGAGGCAACACTTCGCATCACCTCTGCCGCGACTGCATCTTCGCAGTGTTCACTGCCAACGGGCCAACAACTACCCAACAAGCCGAAGCAGACAGCAGTCGGAGGGACACCAGGAACGACTCGGCACTGCGAGAAGAGCTCAGCGGCTGCAAGTGACTCAAACGGACCGTCCAGCAGCAGGGACGCCGAGTCTCCCCCTTCACTCAGCCGATGTTTGGGCAGGACCACATCCTCTGAGCCCAACCTGAGCCGAATCGCCCCCAGATCGGGCACCTTTCAGGGGGAGAACGAGGGTGGGCTTAAACTAACCAGCTTATCAGGGGCCAAGAGTGAGATGAGCTGGAGGGAGATGTACGAGGAGATGAAGAGGAAGAAGCTGGGGAGGGTGAAAGGCGGGCCCAGGTAAGCCCCTTCTCGTCCTTTCAACTGTATCCATTTTACTCTCTGTTTTGACAGAAATGAGAAATGTTTTAATTCTGTGTGGGAACAGGTTTGGAATTGAGCTGGCGAACCCTCCGTACAACCGAGAAAGCGCAACACGAGCGGAGGACAGTGACTTGCCTCTGTCAGAAGGCTTCCACTGGGAGTCGCTCCCGGAGTGTCTTTCAGGCACGCCCTGTTCTCCCCCGCGGGACGCCACCGTCAATGACTCTTGCGCAGAAACGCGTCCGGAGCCTCTGGTGCCAGAGCCTCCGGTGCCGGAGCCTTTGGAACAGCCTGGTGCAGCGCAGGAAGGTCGGGTCGTCTCCATGAAGGTGGAACCAAACTCTGACGACGTGAAAGGAGATTCGAGAGACGGCAGCAGTGCCAGCAAGAGGAAACACGACGTGGTAACAGTAAGTCGTTTAGAGTCGTTAAGTGTAGCTGAAACATTTGTATTGTTGGAATTTAATGATCATTTATTCTTACAGTTTGATGGCACTTCTGAAAAGGAGGCAAGTGGAAAAAAGAAGAAAAAAAAGTCAAACAAGGGTACGACATGTTGTGTTCTATATTTTTAATAGGAATCTTAACGCTGTAACCCGCTCCTAAGGTGACGTGTGATTATAACAGATTCATGGCATTTTCAGGCATTACCATTTATTTTTTAATTTAGAGGGACAATGTCTTGATCCCGTTGGGGTTTTGATCCCGTTGGGGTTTTCAGTAACTGATCGAGAGAAGACTGGGATCATAATGTTTGTCTAAAATGAGTCGATATGCAAGAGATACTCTTTTCATTCAGGGAACTCCACAGACATATTCTCAGTTTGTATTCTGTTGTTTTCCTTCCCCCGCAGACCAGGACAAAATGGACCATCTG
This sequence comes from Nannoperca australis, assembly GCA_036023655.1. Lineage (NCBI taxonomy): Eukaryota > Metazoa > Chordata > Actinopteri > Centrarchiformes > Percichthyidae > Nannoperca > Nannoperca australis. The sequence continues at coordinate 53,432 of JAVQJD010004868.1, forward strand.
CTGGCCGTGTCTCTGAGGGAGGAGGAGCTGAGCCTCTCGTTAGAAGATCTGGACAATTCTCTGGTCCAGGCCCGCAATGCACTGCAAGCTGCTTACACAGAAGTCCAAAGACTCCTGCTACTGAGACAGCAGGTGCCATCTCTAATGAAGAAAGGATCGCAGAAATCTTTACCTGTCAACCTTTTCCGCAGGTGTCTTTTCACCAGTTTAAATGAAATTGTTCTTCCTGCTGTTTTAGTGCACTGCTGAGGTCAACAGTCTGAGAGCCCAGCGCATTGAGATCCTGCAGGAGATGCAAGGTACAGTGGATTTACCCTTTTGCTTACAATGCCTTCATACGCAACAAATGTGACGACCTTTTCCTTTCTTTGGCTCTTACAGATGGATACTCAGGAGCATCTAATGTAGCAGAGAAAGCCTCCCCCTACTCAGCAGGGGCTGCTGCTGCTGCCTTGCAACCAAGACTCTCTCCTCTTCCTCCCTCTGTTGCCTTCCCGACCCCCGCCAGCCAGCAATCACCTCCCACAAACCCAGCATCGTCTATCAGCCAACCTCATTCGGCCCCGCTTGCCGTGCCAAAAATGTCACTAAAGCAAGAAATCTGTCAACCGCCAGCAGTCTCCTGTAACCCTGATACACCTCATGGACCTGGGACCCCGCCTGTGCCCCTGTTTCCCACTTATGTGTTCCCCTCACTGCTGGTTACATCACCACGCTTAGCCGCTCCTGCAACTGCTGTTACGGCTGTCAAGCAACTCAAAACGGCGTGCCCGATATCGCCGATTACAATCCCCTCTCCCGGATCCTCTGCCAGGCAGCAGGCGCACCTGGTGAGGGAGGGGTCAAAGGACTTTGTGAGGTTAGCGAGTGATTCTGTGGAAGAGACGGGAGGAAATCTCGGCAAAGAGCCGGCAGCACGGGAGCCCGACGGAGGGAACGAGAGTGACAGCTCCGTCGAAGTGATGGAGCCCTCCAACCTGGTGGTCATTGACGTGGACGAGTCGGACAACGAGGGGACCGTCTCAAACGTTCCCGTCCACCAAGAGCCTCCTCAGAAGTCTGTCATTGTGGAGATCAGTTCCTCGAGCACGCAGACATTTCAGCAAAATTATGTTCCGAGGTGAGGTGGCTTCATAAGAAAGATATTATGGTATAGAATCCTGAACATGACTTTACAAGTGAGCAACTTTAATTTTTTCTCCTGACCACTCAGAAAAGTTGAGCCTGCGCTTGTGCAAGTGAAAGAAGCTCCTCCAGGTGAGTATTGTCTCTCACCTGGTCTCACACAACATGTTGGGATGCAGAGATCAGAGAGCTATCAAAAATGTTGTTTTCACCATAATCACTGTTTAGTCGTCCCCCCCCCCCCCAGAGAGTATAGAGGTGGTCGCCGATGAGGAGCCGTCGGTGGGAGCTTTTGTGAATCACACAGGCCCCGTCCACGACCTCCAGGTTCACGAGGGCCGGATGTACACATGTTCAGGGGACAACACAGCGCGGTCCTACAGTCTGAAGGTGTGTGGAGGAATTTCATTCACACCTACTTCTCTCGAACTCTGTCCCCGCTGACAAGTGTACCCATCCAAATATAAGTGAAAATATACATCAAAAGTAAATATGTTGAATTTATTATATATACATGTGGTCATTTTTTGACATACCAAGCAGCAAAGACTGAATGCATTTTAATAAATGAATTCAGTCATTGAGAACTGAAACCCCCAAATACACAGATCTATTATGCTCCCCTTAGATCTTCAGTGTTTTTCTGCACGTGTAAGCCAAACAAATGTCAATCGGGGTCCACTCTTTCAATTATAGTGTTTTATTTGAGTTTGTGTGGCTTAGAATATGTAATCTGTGACTAATGAGCTACATATTTTGCCTGTGCGTATCCAGAACAGGGAGTGCCAAGCGGTGTTCGATGGTCACACGAACAAAATCAACTGTCTGTTGGTGTCGTCCCTCCCAAACAAGCTGGCACGCCTCTACACCGGATCCAGTGACCAGACTATCCGCTGTTACAGCACCAAGGTACGCAACGTGTGGCCGAGCCACATCGTGCAGGTCCCTCGTTAAACCTGCTGCGGTCGTGAGTTTGGGCAGCTCAAACATTACGTAGGCGGGGTTTCAGTGACGGCCAGCAGTTACAATTTACTTGCTGAGTTGCTAATGGGGGTGCAGCGGTCATACATTAAATTACACACTCACTCCTGTAAGCGCAGCACCGCCTCCCATCTTCTGTTTTGCAGTTTTCCGTGTCTTGGTTTGATTCGGCGAGATCTGGGG
>JAVQJD010004873.1:0-12167 GCA_036023655.1 Nannoperca australis
CACACACACACACACACACACACACACACACACACACACACACACACACACACACGATAAATTTAGATTCAAGCTTAATGTTCAACAGGTGGATATGCATTTTACACAAATTATTACGCTGATCCGACAGATATTTGAGAATTTAAGATGAGAATGTAGACAAATATTTGAGAATCAAAATTTAAATTGACACTTCGCTCCACCCCAACATCACTGCAGCCTTGCAGCCTTGCCCAACAGTTTGAAAGGCGTTTCTGCCTGACACATGGTCGACTCTCAGACTGAGGCAAATGAGAAATGACACTATCATCCTGGGGCATTTGTTATGTAAACAGTCTAAGATTAGATTGGTTCATCCACCCACAAGCCAAGCATTTTCAAGATCATGCAAAGATTTGTCATTTACCCGGGTTTTCATAACAACTTTAGCATTGTTGGTCTCTGCACAGTGAAGTGTGAGGTGTTGTGAGACAAAGTGAGGAATAACACAAGTGCAAAGTAACTGTAACCATCATCACAAAGTCAAGACGACCAGCATGATACATTTCTCACAGGTTAGCATTGCCAAACACCACAATATACCTTGTTTCTGACCCCCGAAGTATACTCGTATATCCGTTACATAATTATTAACCATCTTCCAAAGTATACTGTGTTGCAGATGTGTCGTTCTATCTGCCAGGCACACACCGTTTTCTACCCATTTCAATACAACATGAAGATCAACTCAGGAGAAGTGAACATGCTTGTGATAGCGCATCACAGTGTTAGCAGCATTATGTCTGCTTTAATTTTAGAATATGTGATTGTTGTGCAGTGATGTAATTGAAAGCTTGGAGGGATGGGGAAGATCTGCGATTGTGATGTGTTCATGTGTTGGGCCCAAATGTCAACATCTGCCAGGCAACTGCTGGCTGACAAACAGCAGCCATTGTTTATGACATCTGCATTCATGTTCTTCGCTGCTGTGCACCAGGCGACAATTTAGTCTATAATTTCAGACTCTTTGTTGATTTTAATAAAATTAATAGTAAACAATGGCTTCCTGGTAGGAGTAGAAAATCAATTTAGAAAACATATGTTTTGAAAAATGGTTAATACTAATGTAGCGCATGTGAGACATACAGTCAACTGGGTAAAACATGCAAAAATGCCAGAATTGAGAAAATTACCATTCAGATCCCCCAAGAGGACAGATTGTTGATGCATTAGTGCACACACGCATTAACTGACCTACATACAATAACTGACGTCAATCCCACTTATGTGTTGAGCAGAAAATGAGGAGCAGTGTGTTAATGCCATGCCATACCTGAGCTGCCACAGGTTAGTAGGGATTTGTTAGTTGATTTGTGGTACCCAGGGGAGATCAGGCCTGAGCCTGCTGAGCCTGCTGAGCCTGCCTCTGCTGATGGGCTACTGTACATGTTCCTCCATCGAGATGCTGCAGAGAACAGGAGAGGAGAGATTAGACATCCTCCGTGAAGAATATACACACTTTCAGCAGATGACATGAAGAGAGAGACATTAAGAATAGCTAAGTAACGTTGGGATCAATGTAAATTATATTAAGGGGCCCCATTTAACTTGTGTGGTTGAAAGCGCAATGACATGTGCAATGTGGAAGGTCCTGGGCGTGTGCACGGTGTGGGCATCTCCAAACGCGCCTGCTGTTTTGTTTCATGTAGCTGCAAACAGTGCAAAGTGCAAAAGGAGTGGGGGAAGCTGAATAAAGATTGTGGGGTGTGGCGATTAATAAATAACCGGTCTCATCTTTCTGAAACAGCTGAACCAATCACAGCGATGCATGACGGCAACAGCTCAACGAATGAGGCATTGGCATCGCCAGGAAGTCATCTCGTTGTCTGGATGGTGTGGGTTTTAAGATGGAAACAAATAATTATAAAATCAACTGTTTGGTGAAGCAGTTTATATGATTGACCTATTTAAGTCCCAATTGTACTGTATTACATATTGAAAAAAGTTACGTCACATTTAAAATGTAGTGCAGTGTTCATTATGCATTTCAGGAATAAAGGTTGAAATGAGGCTGGGACGCTCCGGTACTCTTCTGTCTCCCGTGTACACAGGCAGAATACAGAGTTATAACGGACCCATCTAATGTGTGCAGAGGTGTGTGTGGTTATGTGAGAATCTTTTACCGTGTCCCTGCTTTAACCATATTAAACATACATTTTTATGCCAATTTAAAAAGCACCTACTGGCTGGAGAGTGTATTTATATTTTAGGTATTACTCTGTTATTTCTGCACCGTATTTAGTGTGCCCATGCCGATAATAAATTTACCGGAGTGACATTGTGTCAGAAACAGACGTGGTTCTGAGATGTCAGTTCTCAGCGCAACATCTACAACCCAGTTTCCACCAAAATACCACAAACCCGTCGTGCACCGCCTCATCTGAATGAAAACCTCCCTCATGTTTACACTTCTCCTCTCACCTGTGAACCATGCGCTGAGCACCAAAATAACACGGGCGAAGCTAGTTTCAAGGTCATGAAAACTGTCAGAGTGCCGATGTGCTGCCCAAAAATAAAAATTCAGGCCCTAAATGTCAATACAGAATGAAGTTTTGTCTATGAGTTTGATGTTCAGTGTAATAGCGGGTGTAGACCTAAATAGGTTCACAGGCGAACCAAACCACCGCAATGTTTGCATTCATACTGTAATTAACAAATAATAGGGTTTATTTAAACTAAATGTTTTTTTAACTACACACACCTATGCCGTATGTAAACAACTCTATATTTTCTGTTACTTGAAACATGCTCTGCCAGCAGGCAGTTTCATGGCTGTTTAAAAAGAAGAGCTGACCTGAAGGGGGGAAATCCACACCCAGCTCATGACTTTGTGTAGTTATTCAGCCCTAGTGTGAATGGCTTTGTTCAGGTTTTGCGGTGTGCAGAAAGTAGGAGCCGAGAGCGGGGTAAATAATACGTTGGATCAGACAAACTTCTGTCCACACAGAGACGTACACACCGTGTACACATTACTGCGGTGCTGACCAGTAAATAAGAGCACAGCACAGTCACAGAAGGTGGTAAGACTGTCTCCTTGTGCTGAATTAGGTGCAGTAATCTTTATTTAGGCCAACCATCTCTAAAACAGTGACACGTGACTTAAAGACCTTTAGATACCAAAAACAAAGTTCTCTCGTATTTTGACCACTTATAAAAATGCAGATTAAAAAATGCTTTGGTTCGGGCATTTCAAAGAGATGTATGTGTGTGTGTGTGTTTGTTAATTGCATACTCTGGTCCAGACGGCTGATCAGGGTCCGACATGCTATTTCTGTCTCTGGGCTGCGGTGGTCAAGAGCCTGCCGACACCACTTCAATGGAGACTCTGGGCCTGCATCTGCTATTTGTTTTTTTGGAGACACATACAACCTGAAGAGAAGAGGCAAGACGAAAAGAAAACCAATTATTACCAAAGGCAAATGAGAGCAATGGCAAGGAGTAGAAGAGGTTTGGCAGAGTAACACAGAGCAGGGAAAACAGAGGTAGGGGAAATGCAGTTAAGAGCTGCAAAACTAAGCCTAATCTACTTTTTATTAAACATGCTTGTCAAAGGGGCCACTGACTGCAAAGGAGAAGATTTGAACAGAAACAAGCTAGAGATTAGTGTGAACTACTCGCCTGTATGGTATGCACTTAATAGTACTGAGCATGCCGTGTACAGTAACAATGTTTTTCAGTGTACAACATGGACATGAATTAACGCCCAAACACTGAATGGGTTTCTGGAAAAAAGGGACAATGAAGCACCAAAGATCCCACATCAAACAAACAACCACTCTGTTTTGTGTAAAGGGAATGGTGTAATCAGACCAAACAGTGAGCGAGCAAACAAGAATCTCTGATCATTCTTACTGCAGCCTCATACTGGTTCTCTAACATGACTGCTGAGAAATACACAACATATCAACCTCATCCTAATCTGTTCCAGAGTCTAAAGGCTGAGAGAGTGTAGGGTTATATTTAGAAACCTCTGTACATCGACTTCTGCTGCCAGAAAACCTCCAATCGCACGCACAGTGTCACCATCCGAAATCAACACATGACTTGGGGATTTCAATGCTTCCTCTGAGATGTGGCAAGTGTTGCCCCAGTGAGAGCAAACAGCCGTGAGTTCGCCACAGGCTTTGAACTGGTTAGTCACGTGGGCTGATCCTTTGAGTTGGGTACACAAAAGGCCTGGACCAACTGGTTCTGGACCAATCAACTCCAAATCATCTTCCCATTGGGCAAACACAAAAGGACCCATTTCCCACTGGAATCAGCAACAATACAGAGAGCAATATTCAGGTCACACATCCTGCCAGAGAGCACAGTTTCTGTGTGTGTGTGTGTGTGTGTGTGTGTGTGTTTCGGGGTGGGGGTGGGGGGCTACTTCTTTCATGCACCCCTGTGTTTGATGTGGAAAACTGACGTGCCTTCTGCTTGTGTTTGATCCAGAGTTTTGGTCATAGGTTAACACCTGGTTGTTACAAAACACGAGAGCCCACCCCCTGAAAAATATACCAGACTGTGTATATTTATGTATCTATGTGATATAAAGGGGTTGCTGAGTTTCGGTTTGTTAATAGTTTTTACTGTTTACACTGAAGATGAACAAATTGGTGCAACCTACACTCTACAATAACATTCAAGTATATCTGAGAAACGGAGAGCAGTATTCATGCATGTGTCTCCGTGTTCAACCACACCCAGGAAAGCACATCCGAGGAGGCAGGTTGGATAACTTTCATCAATGCAATGAAATCAACCCGCGGGTCTATTCTGCTCGACTGTGTCAGTGTGCAGAGCGTAAATGAGGAGGTTTGAAGTTTAGGCGTGCGTGTGTGTGTGTGCTAACTAAGAGGCTCGAGATGCCATTTTGCTAAGCTTAAGAGTTTATGAAATAAACAAAACATCCTAGAGGAAAATGACCAGAATTTAAGAAGAAGATGGACATTCACATGGCAGTTTTGACTTGACCTGGTAGGGTTGAAACATTGCCTGGCTAGTCTAATAAAAGTCTGGGAACAATAATTCAGAGTGTGGATCCTCTGCTTTTTAAAATCATGCCTTGTGTGCCACTGGCGATCTAATTTTTCTCATGTACAGATTTCATCCTATGAATCAAAAACCCCACAACAATAGATCCTGCACTCGCTGTCAGTTCCAGTGTTTCTGTCCTTGTTGCAGTCTGGTCCAGCAGGGCGGAGGGGGGGTGCCTTCAGATCACATGCTGTGCAATCCCACCCAAAGCAGTTTAGCCATGTGGCAGCATCCAGCCCAGAGCAGATGAGATTATGTCGCTGTTAGGATTACTGGATGTTTTGGCTATGATAACCTCGCAAAGCACATATGGTATGGCTAATGATGTGAAACCGAAAATAAGTCATGAATGGTCTGGCTGTTAAGCTGCATGGCTTAGCTGCTAAAGTAGCCATCAAGAGCACAATATGGTAGCTGTTTTAGGCAATGTGCCATGTACAAACAAAACGTATCTAGACTGATCTCTGGCATAACATTAACATGCATTATCAGTAATTAACCACTTATTACTGGTCAACTTGGGGAATTATATTCTGCCAATTAAATGTGGAGAAAAAAAAGCAAAGTTCATCTTGTTTCAAAACAAACTTTTATAAGCTTCAACCTGCTCGACTTGCATTCAGGAGTAAAACAAATGCAGCTGTAGCTTCGTTGATCTTTACTGCATTGTCTAACAAGGCTTGGGGAATGCAGATCTAAGCTGGGTCAAGCCAACAATAATTATAATCATTAAAAATAAGTAGTAAAAAAGTAAAAAGTAAAAAAAAAAAAAAAGAAGCTTTGTGTACCGCCATAACATGTCAAACCAGTAACTGACAGGCCATGCCTGTTGGCTGCCTAGGCCAGAAAGCTCCGAGTCGAGTTTAAGAGACGACCAACATCCTCTCACTTTTGTATTCACATGTTAGCTGCTTCTGAAATGATTCACTCTGGCTGGCTGACCTTTTTTCTGCTTCCTTGTCACTACTGTGTCTTCCTTCTCTCTCTCTCTCTCTTTCCTCCATCACTAACACCGTATCACTTCCTCCACATTACAGTTAATATTTAGATCAAAATGTTTGGCACAGAAAATGCTCTCCTAGATTCTGTGGATGAGAAAAGAAATGCAGTTTCTGCCAAGATATAAGTCTAATTTAAAATCAGCATAACCTAATGCTACAGTACATAGTCACTATGGCCTGTGGGGAGAGTCACACTTTAAAATAAGAGGTTATATTAAAGAAGCACAATTGACTTATCTGGCTGGAGGGGCTCCTCTTCCTATACACAGGCAAATGGAACTAACAAACTTTAAATGTGGCATCCCTGTGTCCTATATTGCCCCACTGCTACATAACACGGTGGATCTTTTCACTTCTGCAAATGTGTAGATGGAGCACACTGATCTGCCCAGTAGTGATAGAAAATACATGTTGTATAACCAGAATAAGGGGGATAATATGAGGCTATCAAGGAAAACTAGAGATAATTAGAGACAAGAAGTGCAGATAATAAAAACATACCAGCTGTCTTCGTCCTCTACTTCCGCACACTCATCCTCCAAATCTAGGACATCCACTTCATCCAGTGCAGTTTGGTCCACCCCCGAATCGTTCTCTGCAAGTGTCTCTGAATCATAACTTTCCTGAGAAGGGCTCTCTGGCGTCGGGCTTTGCCCCTGGGACTGCCCCCCACCGTTGCTGCAGGCCAAGGTGAGAAAGCCCCCACATGGACCCTGTTCCTCGTCATCTTCCTCCAGCCTGTTGACCACGGGCAGAGGGGACATCTCTTCACCACTGCTGCTGCTGTCCTGAGGGGGTGACAGCTCAAAGTCTGTGCTGCCCAGCTCGCAGCCTTCCCCTAATCTGAGGCTGACCCCTTCACAAGTCAGCCTCTCGTTGATATTGTCAGCGGCTGTGAGGTTGATGTTGCTGCAGGCTTCTCTGTGGGCGATGGTCTTGCTCCCCCTGTTGCGAAGGGTCTCGTTCTGGACCTCCAACCTATGAACGAGCTCTTGCAGCTTTCGGACCTCCTCCAGTTCCACCCCTGCCAGGTCCCGACCCCCCTCTAGTTCCTCCTCACACCCGGGCTCGGAGCTCTCCATGAGGCCAGTGGGACTGCCATTGTCGGGCTGGGGGACCACGCTGGCACTGTCCGGGACCACCATGCTCCTACTCTGTTGGGAGGAAGTGTAACATCAACATTTACATAATGACATTACACAGAAATTATTTATATATGAATACACGAGCCCAAGCTTGATGGGACGACACGCTGCTGAATACCACGTTAATGAATGGGCCAGCTGTACAACAGCAACTCTACACATGGTAACTACAGCAATACAAGCAGCTAAAATACTCTCTAGTTATTTTAAATCACACACACACAAAGCTTTTGGTAGTAGTCGCGTGAATTAGCTCTATAGCATTAACTAGCCGATTTCAGTTAACAATCACTAGTATTTACACGTCGCCGATCACTTTTTACTCTCCGTAACGTTGCTAACTCTGCAATTGCCGCTGTTAAAAGCTAGCTACAAGAGCATTATGTATGCCATCAAATATACCTCTAAGCTGTGAACCCGCAGCGGCTATACTATAATATATCTAGCCATACGTGTACATTTGAGCACTCGTTAATGTTAGCTCTGCTAGCATGCTATATGCAAAACAATCGTACCGGTGAGTGAGCCGTGTTGTCCCAGTTGTCCCAGCGAGCTGATGACTGAGCTTGCCCGCCACTCGCACCTCAAACTCGTCCGTTCGTCAGCGACCGCATGAATGCAGTAGCTAATTACAACCACCTGCTATTGTCCTCCGCTTGATAGTGATTGTCAAGGCGCCTGGATGTTGCTCAGTCAGCTAGTGCACGTCCTCCTGTCGCTGGAGCATCGCCGATCGCGTTCATCATCTCCCTCGCTGCTAACTAGCTCGTTGATGATGGACTTTAGTTAGCCCAGGAAACAAACCTGCAGCGGAGCTCGCCCCTCCTCCTACGGGTTTCCCTTGTTACTTGTCGCCCCCTATGGGGTAGATGTGGTACTGCAATAACATGTATTTGTAATATATATTGTAGCAGCTGGGTGTCGCTGTTTTCCTAATGGTGGTATTAAAAGTAAGAAATACAAAAAATATTTGATCTTCTATGACTAAGTGAAGAAGGGCAGGCATTACTTAGTATAGATAGATAGATAGATAGATAGATAGATAGATAGATAGATAGATAGATAGATAGATAGATAGATAGATAGATAGATAGATAGATAGATGGACATTAATTCTTAGAAAAACTGCTAAATAAAATAATATAAAACTAATAAGTCTGGCAAGAATGCAATAAAACTGTAAACTGACAAATGAGTCTTCTTGCACACTGTATAGTAATGTTTATGTAATGGTAGCTTACTCAAATTTGTCTTCATTGTCTTTTTTGCTGCACAGTAGGTGCCTGTATAACTTGTTTTGCAGGAGACAATAATCATGTGCACCTGTAAAAATACTGACGCAGGGATAATACATGGGTCGAATATGGACTGAAAAGAGCAGGCAATAAAACTAGAGGTGGGACAGGTAATGCGCAGTATGCAATGCTACAGCATAAATCACAAGTTTGGGTTTTTCCCTCTATGGCTCAAGAATGATTTTAGGATACTAAATAAGATCTTAAGTCTGTAACTGTCATTTTTGTGTTCTTTCGATGCTTGTGTTGCAAGTCTGTTATAATAGCATACAAACAAGCCTGATCCTTAAAGATTGAGGGGAAAAAACAAAATGCATTTTGCTGATTCATGGAAGCTATCATTCCTGATTCCATTTTCTTGATCTCTAAAAGGCTTCCTTACAACATAACTAAAATTGTGATTCTGTAGAACTTAAAGACAATTTGTATAAAGTATGTCTTCCTGCTCAAGTACTTACATGATGCTGTGTGCGCATGTTTAGGCTTGTTGTGGAAAAACAGTATCAGCCTGCACTATCCACACCTTGTCTGATTAAAAAACAAATATGCTCAGCCAGTGATCCATGTGATGCATTTCTCCTTCCTCGTGTTCATACTGCAAAGACACTAGATTCACATGAACGCATTGCTGTACGTTACATGCATTTAAAAAAAGTTAAAATGTGACAGCTCTATATTTGTAAATAAAATTAAAACACACTGTTCAAACTTAGACCATATTTCATGTTGACAATTTTGGAACACCTCCAGCTGATACACTGCGTTCTCTTTAGCAGGATTCGACCTGTTGTAACTATAGATGGAGGAGGTTTTACATGTAACTCCTGCAGCCAATGCAAACCAGCATATGCATGCTCACAAACATGGATCAGTTTGATTATTCAAAAAATGTAACTTGGACATCACAACAGGCTTGATTTAAGACCATTTCAACTCAGCCAGACATTACTACACACTGAGTACTATATATGCAGACAATGGCAATAAATACTACCTTAAACCTTGTGACTTTTAGTATTTAAATTATGTAAGTTACATAAATGACAAACACTACTTTTCAAATCCTTCCTTTAAATTATTTAATTAGTCTTTTGTCAGTTTTATGTTGATGTGAAGTTTCATTTTTTTTTGCATAAAACTGAAAATAATATGATAATGTGATGGGAGAGCTGCACGAATGACTGGCACCCCTTAAATCTCAGACCATCCAGTGTTCTCATAGTGCCCCAACTTTCCCTTATCACTTATATATAACTGAACTTGAAAGTGTACCCAAACTTAAAATGTAACTATTTACATTTTTGTTACCAGTTGTAATGGACAATTACTTATAGCATGTCCATCTTACATTACAAAAATATCTGTGATCTTATAAAATCTGTTCAAATATACTTTAACTAAACAAAATGGTTTTGCAAGACAGTTGGATAATATATACACAAAGGCAACTCAAGTAAAACATTTTTGACACATGAATTTTTATTAGAGCAAAAATATCATCTTATGTGTAATTTTTCAGATCATGTCTTGAATGGCACCATTTACAGGCATACTAATGGAATTATTAACAATGCAGTAGTAATTTTTTGGGTTTCCATTAATACCATTATTTAGGATTTTTTTTCTTTTAAAAACTGTACCCTAATTGCTGCTATCTTGCTCTGTTCGACCCTTCTAAACTGCATGGAGAAAGCACATTAAAATACATTGAATTGTATTACAGCATCCATTAGATTATTTCATGTGGGGTTACAGACAGATCTTTTTCCAATAGAATCAGCCCAAACACCATTTCTAATCAAACACAGCAGAAAGGAAAACAAAGGCAGACACAGAGATGATTCCTAATTGGAGGAAGAGCAGGAATCAGGGCAGGACTGAAGCAGAGGAATCATGGCAGGTGTGTCTCAGTTTCACTTCCCCTCTTTAATTGCTTTCTTCTCCTCTTCAATTTCTGTGTGCATAACAAGAGAGACAAGCAGAGATGAGATGATCAATATTTTATTGAGTCTGTAGTCCTAAATTGTTGTCAGGACACACAAAAAAAAACATACTTATACAGCACTGTGATTAAATATGATCATCCTATATTAATTGATGTTAAACCCCAACTCTGATGTACACACCACAGAACTATTATAATCTAAAACATCAGTGTTAAATATTCTAGATGGTGTTTAAGATTTGACTGTGCAGCAGCTGGTTGGACAGATGGCTCCACTCATGAATTTGGTTACTAATAAGCTGCCAGAACTTCCAGTCAGTGGTCAAGTGTTTCCCTCTCTCAGTTCCTCTCGAAATGATCAGGTGTGTACTCATTTGAGTGCAAACAATTGAAAAGGTTCTCTAGCAATTTAGCAGTGCACTTCCGAAAAGTTGGGAAACTTTCAAGAGACGTAAGAACAAACTGTCAAAATGAAAGGTACAAAAACAGAGATATCTTGAATTTTAGTCTAGTTTGGGGCAAGCTCCAAAAACGCTGGATCCTACATTTCCCACAATGCAAAGCAATAGCATTTTTTATTAGATAAATCCCTGCCTGATGAATGCCCATGCCTTGTAAAGTCCACACTCCCAGTTTGTGACACAGGCTTTCTGTTATAAATGTGTAGTTTTCAAGTCTAATCCGATAACCCGGGTGACATCACTATTACAGCATCAGGGTTACTTTCTCAGATTTAGACAGCTCCCTTTAGATTATTGTTCACAGGCTGCAAAGCTTTTCACTGGAGTGCCTCTTTAATGTAATGTCTGACTATAATTTCAGCAGCAATGTACAACATAAAATTAAATGTAGAATGTGTCAAGGCGTGGCACAGGATTGAAAGTCTACTTTCAAATAAATAAAGATATGATTTCAGTAAATTTATTTAAATAAAACAAGTCTATGTAACTTTTGCTGAATGGTGTCATTTGCAGGATAATGGTAATCACCAGACCAAGTAAGGATAGCGTCAAAACCCCACGGCGTATTGAACTGATCAAGGGTGTGTTTCATTGCTTATGAATTTACTTTCTCATTTGAAAGAGGAAGAAAGTGTTATTTCTTCTTTTAAATGTTACATAGTGGAATTCAGGCACAAACTGGATAGTAAGAGATCCACATTGTGCTAAAGCAACGTTCAACACAGGTTCCTCATTCCACGGCAACATAGCATTGTTCTACTGAGAAAAATCACAGCAGTGCCACCTGCTTCTGTGCTAATACAGAAGGTGCCTCCCCACTAACACACAAGTTAGGGCTGTAGTCTATCAAGTAACTGCAATTTGCTTTTTATTATGCTCTTATGAACAGACATGGGCGGGGTTGGCATTAGGCAGAACAAGGGCAGGCTCTCAGGAAGTTGGGTGTGTACCTGCAGTTAATCAGTAATGCAATGTTTGCAGTTGACTTTCATAATGCCAGGCAGGGAGGAATCGCACTACGCAGAACAGATGAAACCTGGATCAAAGCGAGAGCACACTTTTTCGCTTAAACACCTACCCTGCTGGGTTGGAATATGGTTTTTTTCGTCCGTTTCAGCCTTCTTTAGGCTTTTCCTGTTGAACTTCTCCACCTCCTTATTGACCTGATTTTTGTCCATTTTGGAAGAGTTCTATTGGAGAAAAGTGGGGGGGAGAGAGAGAGAGAGAGAGAGAGAGAGAGAGAGAGAGAGAGAGAGAGA
>JAVQJD010004880.1:0-11624 GCA_036023655.1 Nannoperca australis
TGTCTTGACTCTATTTTCTATTCATTTCACAACGTATGGTGGTGAATAAGTGTGACTTTTCATGGAAAACACAAAATTGTTTGGGTGACCCCAAACTTTTGAACGGTAGTGTAGATCAATGTTAATTCCATCTCTCTGCATCCAGTTAAAGAACACAGATACTGTATGTGTATCTACACTTAGGTCAAGTACTGGAAGTAACCCATTTCTGCTAGTGCCTTTCATCAACTCCAGATGAAACTCAGATTCCTGATTGGGAATTTCGTTGTCAACATGGCAAAAACCCATTTAAAAGATGAGACATATCAGCCAATGGATACAAAAAGAACCACACATAAATCAATAAAAAGTAAAATTGAATCTAATTAAAATTAAATACAAACTATTAAAAAAGGAGAAAAACAGCAACAACTTAAAAAACAACAAACAGGGATGGTCCCTTAGGGCTACAGTGCTGCTGCCAAACTTCAATGAGTGCAAATTAATTGATAGAGAGCAAATGAAGTGATTTTATTGTGCGCTCTGAAGGGAAATGTTTGAGTCAATTACACCTGGCTGGCACTAGAGCACAGTAGCTCCGTCCTAAGAGGAGCAGCTCAAACTCTTTGCTTTGGGGATGGTAGGAGTTTTGTCTTTGTAGAAGCTATCAGAGTGTGAACTGCTGCTCATCAATCACCTCCCATCTCCTTTAAAAAGTATAGTAATCCAATACAAGAGACAGCATTTGTTTTGGGCAAATTTTCACCATTATTTTGTGGTTAATGCAGACTGCTTTAAAAAAAATAGTCTTGATAGTGTGTTCAAGTGCGTGTGGTAGCAAATGTTGAAAGAAAATCCACAAATGTATCCATAACAGCAGACTCAGCACACCACAGATTCTGCAATTCTGCAGTGCATACAACCAGATTAAAAGCCTCAATTGGAAGTCATTAGTTATGTGTATTGTGTCATGTGTATCGGTATCCGTACTACATCGGGTTTTTTTTACCCGTAAAACTAAGTAATGTGATGAAGACACATTTCTGTATTTATCATGCATAGTGGATAAAATGATTTACATTCTTTTATGATGTGAAGTGCAAAATAAAGATATTTCAGGCAGATATACGTTTCACAGACAGCACCATCATGTTATTTTCACAAAAAGATCCTCTGGACAAATGACTGAATTGTTAAAAGCACTTGTCACCGAGTCTCAGGAGATTAAAGCTGAATGCGTCCACTGTTTCAGAATTTAGTATCAGACAGTTTTTCCTTTCTCCAGATTTAATGATGAAAAAAAAAATACTGCTGCATTATCTATTTGATACTTAGCTGCTTTAGTTTTGTAATTAAATCCACATTTGTAATGAATGTACTGTGGTTATTATCCTGTCTAAGCCACATAAATTTAGTTTCCAGGGTAAATGGCAAGAGCATTAGATCTACTATGACATTAAAACTGTTCAAGTATGCATACTATTGCTATTATCATTATTATTGAACAATTCATTTTGAAGATGTTACTAACCTGTAGTTTGAAAATAAGCACATCAGAGGATTTAATCATCTGTTTAAAATCTCTTTTATAAAATTGTAATTTTTATAATTTTTTTTCCTTCCTACTTAACAGGTTCCATTTTTTTCCTTAAACAAATTACAAGTCAGCGGGACTTGTAATTTCCAGTTTTATGGAGCTTTCAAAACCCGCTCCCTTCAGTGCTCACAACAAACTCTTTGTTACATTTTGATCAAATTACAGCCTGTCAGTGTACTTAATAATATACAAGGTCATCTGCAAAAAGAAGATCCTAAATGGTGACACCAGACTAAATATTTTAGTAACAGGCAGGCTTGAGTAGTGAAACTGTTCTTTTATCTACGTTGCAACGCAGAGTACAAACCCGCAATATGTGTGTAACATGAGGACTGGTGATAAGTGTAATGCCTCCAGCTTTCTGAACATCAGCCCGGCAAACACCTGGCTGGTCTCTGCACTTCTTTGAGGGAAGTGCTGCTGGTCGAGGTTATGAATGTTTGTCGTTGTGTAAAACGGCCCATTTGTTTTTGGTTTTTTTGTGAAGGATCACAGTTCTGATGTCCAATGGCAACCCAACAGCCCCCCCCCCCAACCATACCCCTCCAGTGGAAAGACAGATTGCCTCTTTTCCTATCACCTGTTCTGGGGCTGGGCCCATGGCACCTGCTAGACGAGCACAGTTTAGTGCTCTCCCTGTCAGCTAACGTATGGGTCTATTGATGTGCTGTGACTGGGCCGGGCTGATCCTACCCAACACGCATTAGGGCCAGCTGTTGTGCCTCATCTGTCTCCATGTGTGCCCCGATGGCCACAAACAGACAGTAAACACAGGCTGCTCCAAACACAACGCCCCATCTACCTTCACCCCCCCGCTGCTCACAATACCGTAATTTCCCGGCCCATGACTAAATGACTGCAGAAGTGCCGGCTTTAATTGAGTCCAAGAATGTGGCTGATGGGGAAAAAGTTGATTCGCTGCAAGTACGGTAATTGCAGTCTTGATTACACCCGTCTGAGAAGCTAATTCTAGGATTTAAGATTCAGTGAGGCTTAATAGAATGGTCTAGATGGTCGCAGTCCGAAGAGTTAACAACGCAACGTAAACACTACAAATTGCATGCTGTTGTTTCACTCTGATGATTGAGGTTAAAGAATTCAATGATGATTACAGTAAGTGCATGAAAACAAACAAAGGGCCTTGATAAATACATGTGAAAACCAATCCAGACTCATCAAGAAATCAGTTAAAATGCACAAATTAAACAAAACCGCACATTTTCCCATCATCCAAGTCTGATCTTGTGGATTTCACAGAGATAAGTTGAGCCAACAACATCAGAGACACGGGGAGACTCTACATACCCCGAAGAGAAGGATGAGGGAGACGCCCTTTTCAAAGTTTGAGCCCATGAACCCTTGAAAGGTCTGTTCATGCCCCTGCCGGCATGAATAATCACCCCCAGCTCCCCTGTAATGTGCTTTGGATGATATATTGGGCCACATTTATTACTGCTCCGCTTCCACCTGGCTAGGAGCAGCAAGTCCTCCATTAATAAAAAAAAAAAAACCAGGGCTGCAACAAGATTTCTGCACAGCCAAAGACTACAGGCTTAGATCCACTGTTAAGACCGTATGACCTATTTGGTAAAAATTGGAGTCTTGGACAGCTCCCATCTTGCCTATTACACAGCATGATATACTGTTCTCTTTGCTCCTTAAGTCTATTCAACAGTTCAGGGCCACTTGCATTGCTAATCCTTGTCCACATTCACATGTCTTTGCTACTCATATAATAAGAATTCTGTCATCCCAGCAGGGAGCAAGCAACAGTCCAATCAAGACACATCCAGGCTTTAGCTATTAGACACATATGCACAACATGTTGTTGGTTATGATTGAAGATTAGTCCTGCAGGATAACATTCGTATTTCAATGGTAATATGGGATTAAAATTGCCAGCACTACGCAGTCGTTTCAGAGGATTAAAGCACCATTACGTGGCATCCTTTAGCTGTCAAATTAATTGTACAAATTTGCCCTTTAGACAAATATGTCAGACTTCTGACTTAAAAACAATACGAATGGTTTCTGACAAACGGGTTATGCTGACATGTAATAAGGAGGCATTTCTCTTAATCTTTCTTAGGCTCATTACAGTGTTCAGTTAGGAAAAATACAAACCACAGCGGTCTGATGTCAAAACAACAAAAGAATAAGTTTAACTTTTGGCAGTGTCTTTTGATAACTGTTATAACTTTATAACAATAAAGCTATGTGGTATTATATGATGTCAAAAATCTGAACATTTGATTCAGTTTCTACTGGGTCGAATAATTTCAAGCAAAACGGCTCACAATTGCAGAAAACCATTCCCACATCTTTGGCAGATTTACAGCAGCTTTTACACGGCCCGCCTTCTCCTACAGTGTCAAGGTTGGGAGATTGGGTTTTCTTGCCGTTGCTCTCCCCAGTCTCATTTCTCTCTTTCTGATGCTATACGCTGCAAGTATTGCAAATGCAGGCCTGATGTTGAGAAAGGTCAGCAATGTTAGGTGCTTGTATGTATGTGGGAACAGCCTTTAGTATCATACCACCGTACCTTGTTGCAGAGAGCCTCAGCCTCACGGTATTCTTATCTAATGTGAGTGGAAAGGAAAATGTTGCCGGTGATTGCACCCACAGAGCCAGTAAGTAAATATGTGCGTGCATGTCTTTGGTACATTCGCTTCATGCCGCATGTGTCTGGGAACGCATGTGTGCCGCAAAGTCACAACATGAATCTATTTAAACCCATCTTCTACACAGAAATTACTTATTTGTCCAATTTATTACAGAGTGTTCCAATCTATTGTGAAAGTCCCGAGAATTCGCACACCTCTTGACTGAAATCATTACCAGTGGGAGAACCTAGTCAACATCCTCAGAGGAGCCGCTATTCCGAAAGTGAGTGAATCATTGATTTTCAGCAGGAAATCGTCAAGGCGAATCTATGGTAAATGACAGAGTGGAGATGGCAAATGGTCTAGTTCAGCATGATATTCAGTTATCACCTCATTCTTTTATAGACAGGCCATGGTGTCCAGCTATTTTCAAGCTTGTGGTTAAGTGAAGACAAGTCACTCTCAGAGGGAGTTTGTTCCTGCACTTTGATAAAGTGCAAATGGAAAGCACCCTTGAGTGAACAAAATTGTGTGAGAAAGAATTTAAAAAAGAAATTGTAATCTTGCCAAAAATAACATCAATAACATTCTGAACCAACACAGAAATCCTATTGTGGGTTCAACACCAAAGGGTTGCTCTTTAAAAATGAGCTGCTTTGATGTTTGATTAAAATATCTTCTACTACTTCGAATCTCTGCAAGAATTGTTTGAATATTGATAATGCTTGAATTAGAAGATTTAATAAAAAGGCAAAGGGCGCACAGCCAGTTCAGTAAAAACTCACAACATTGTACTTATTCTTTGCCTTTTTTAACAACCACAGATTTTACATCTTAATTGCAAAATAAGCAGCTCACAAATATTAAAATACAATGACAGTTTGTCCGGTTTGGTGAATTAAAAAAATGTTTTTGCGGGACAACGTATACTTAGTTTGAAGTTGCATGTGCATTCTAAAAAGCTAAAATGATTTTGTGCCAGGGACTCCAATTAATCAAAACATTTCTTTGTCAGATGTCAAATTGCAAACATTAGTGAGGAAAATGCATTAAGCAATGACAGAAACAACAGGCTTGAGAATAAGATGTCTGGCTGTGGTGCTGCTGACAGCAAGAAATAAAGATTACGGCAGAAAAAAACTCCTTGTTCTGGGTGTGGATGCCCTTGGTGTGGAAATGTGTTTTGAGGTTAAAGCATCAAAGATGATGACGGGTGTTGGGCCACTCTCTCCCGTGAAATGTTCAGATGTCTGCTTCTGCTTTGTCGCCAGGTCTGTTTTCATCTATTGATGTAAAACATATTGAGTAAAAAAAGGACAACTTAAATACATATGCAAATGCAACACATGAAAACTGCAGGCAGCATGGTTGTCCAGCCTTTGATGATTATGTTTAGTAGATATCTCAAGAATAAACTTGATCAAACTGTGCAACCATCAGTAACGGCTCAACCTATAGATTCAAAGGTTGGGCTTGCCAGAGTATTTCAGGCTGCTTTACAACTTGATATAAAAATACAAATAAATCATATGAAGCCTGACGTTTCACCTGCAGCGTTCATCTGGCTGTGTCAGCCTTTAACATTTTGAGATTATACAACTGATTGACTTGGCTGGCCTAAGGCTACTTGTTAGGGAGCTGCAACAGACCTGTGCTAGAACCTGACAGAAGGTATAAATAAATAAATTAAAAAAGGGATTTGGTTCAAATGTCCAAATGCAAGAAAAAAAACACCCAGTAAGTGAAGCACTCCGCTGTCTTGATGTATATTTTCATGTGAAAGAAGCCATCAACAGGACAAAGAGCCGGGTGCTGCACTGTGGTTTATCCCCTGCCTGGTATGCACAATAAAAAGGCTGGCACTGTATTATGGTGTGTGTGTGGGTGTGTGTGTACACATCTGAGTGCATGTGTGAAGCAGCTTAAGAAAAAGTGATAAGCAGTAGAAACGGTGTTCTGCTTCTCACAGGCTGCTTCCAACGATTGCTGGGAATTCATTGCTCTTTCTAACTGTCAAGCAGGAAGAGAAGGGTGAAAGTGTATTTAAAGGATTTTCACAGTCCTCATTGCTATTTATTACATCTCACCAGCTACAGCAAGGAGTGGCTACATGTAATTGCGGCCATAGATCTTTTGGCCTCAAGACAACCAATCAAGATGGATTCCTTCTCCGTTGCTGGGATTGACCGTGAGTGAATCCTGGTGACTTAGAGATGGGACATTATTTAACATGGACCCAGAGTGACGTTAAGGAGCATTAGGTTCCGGGGTTGTTAAAGCACTTGTCACACTCCAAAGGCATCCATCTGCACAACGCTGGCTTCAATCAATAGATAAGTAATCGGTTGCAATGAGAACCAGCATGCGGTATTACTCACCGACTCTGTCCTGAAAGAGCCCCAACCGCCCAGCGAGCGGAGGAGCGCAGAGCACACAGCTCCATCATGAAGGAACTTATCTTTCAGCTGAGCACGACAGTATCGACAGCCCAGAAATAAGAGCACCTTTGTATTGGCACGATCACTCAGAGGGATTGTACTTTCGTGTTGCAATCTTCTGTTACAAAAGGCAACACGCAACAACTTGCCTTCACTATAGTTCACATGAAGCCATCAGTGTGGCATGTGCATCATTTAAATGTTGAACTGTTTTGATAAAAAGGAAAATAAGTGGCCAAAAGTAACAAAACGACTTCACCAGGTGTGCTTTAGTTACAGTACAGTATGTCCACTTGCCATGAGACGTGAACTCCCAGCATGGCACAGTAACTGCTGAGATCAGTCATTGAAATTCACTTCCAAATATTAGTTCCTAGTTCCACAAGCATGAAGCCTGCGAGATCTGTATTGTAATTGCCTAGCATGATTACTGATTTATAACACTAGTCTGAGAAATATGGCTAATTATGTACAATATAAATAGTATTCAGAACTTTAGGTTGTCATGTTGAATCAGTTTAAACTTTGAGTTTAAACGGGGCTAAACTAATCAATGCACTCCTATTTATAGACATGTTCACAAAAGATTTATGACATTATTCTTGCATGGAAACTAAAAGTAGGACGAAAGTAATTCCATTCCCTTTTTGGGTAACCTATAAAAAAAAAGAATTAAAAAAATAAAAGGACAGTGTGTGCAAGACGAGATGAGTTTCTGACCAATTCAGTCCTGCACCTGTTTGTGCTTCACATCACATAATACTTCAAACTTGCTAATGATCCACATAGAAGCTACAAATAATTTGATGTTTGTTTTAGCAATGATTTGCACACTACAGCTTATTGAGAACAATGACTGCGTAGAGTGAGAAAAATATAATTAGTTCTTTCAAAGTTCTGAAGACTGGCTCCTCTGCTCCACTTTGACTGTACATTAAAGCCATGTATCATTAAAACCATAACACCAAGAACTTTGATCTTGACTTTTATGTAGAATACCACTGAAAAACAACAATTTAATGCAAAAGGCACCATTATTAAAGGGCTAGAATGCTCTTCAGCAGACATATTATTGATTAATTTACTGCTGGAATAAACCTTTGTTCAATGCAGCTTGTGCACCAACCCACTTTTGTATGTACTGTATGTATTTGTTGTTGTTTGTTGTTAGGCAACAACAGCAGTACTAAAGCAAAAATACATCTCTGTATTGAGATTGGAAAAAGCGCACAAGCAAGCATGGATATGCCCACAAGCGTCTGAGGTAGGAGGCGTAGCGGTGTCTTGAGGCTTCACAGCTTTCTGTGTGGATTCAGCTGTAGGAAAAATTGAATCTTATTGAGAGTAAATGGCCTTAGCTTTGTGGAGAAAAAAAGGGAAAAAAACCCTGACATGAATTTTACAATCCAAACAGGGATATGAATACCTTCTGAGGGAAGGCAAAGGTTGGCTAATGTGCTTCACTGCATAAGAATGCAATCAGTCTTCCCATGTTCTGCATACTAACCTTCTTCCCTACAGTCGTGATTACTTCAGGCTAGAATGGTCCATGCCCACTGTCTGCGGCATTAGGAAAGCAAAACAGTGTTTTGATGGTGTCTGATGTCGAGTACAGTGTTCTTGTAGGACATTTTTAATAGTACTAAAATGCTAAATCATCTCGAGTTGTTTTCAAAAAGCAAAGTCAATTTATTCCCTCAGCATTTTTGCCTTTTTCGTTGAGAAATACACCCCCTTCAAACAATGCATTTGCATACACCATGCCATAAATCAAATTAGTACCATGATGTTGATGGGTTCTCCTGCTGTGATTTCTCTGAATAGACATGGACAACAACACAGCTGGGAGCTGATATGAACACCAATTTCTGTGTTCAACAAATATATGCAGGAGATTCTCTCAAAGAAAATGGAATATTTAATTTCTCATTTGAGTGGATTACCAAACATCATATAAAAAGTTCCCTCGATTATTCATGATGAGGGTCGCGTCATGTACGATGAGTACAGCTGCAAAACAAGGTTGAATCACTTTCGCCTCAAGATCTTTGGGTCAACTTAAAAAAAAAACTAAGAATTAATTGCTGTTCATTTGGGATGAACCAAGTCTAACTAACTTTAAACTAGATATGATTAACAATGCAATATTTTACTCCAGACTCCAGTTTAGGATTTTGAAGATCAACTCGAGGAGAAGTAAGCCAGCAATTAAATGCACACTACTAAATAAAACTAATTTGATCAAACATCAGGGCTTCGTGCATATCTCATATCTAATTTGTTGTTATATTTTTAATAATATTTGTGCTGACCTTTTAAAACATAAAAAACACATTTGTAAAAAAATAAATACTTATAAAATAACAGAAATCACCAACACTTCACTGCACCATTTGTTTACAATGCATAGAACTAAACACGCATGTACACACAAACACACACACATTTATATATATATATATATATACACACATATATATACACACTTTTTTTTGGGTTATGTTTTGTTGATATTTTCGGCTTTTACCGCAGTACTTAATTTCGTACAATAGCATGTGAGTGTGACTTGTATGACAACGAATCTTGAATCTAAAAGCATACTGGACAAGTTTATCCATATTGCCCACTCACAAGTGATTCGGTCTAACCCTAATATCAGAGATCTGTTGTTATTCTAGTACATTTTAACCCTTTAAAAGATGATTACCTGTGGCCTGCAAATGATCAGCTAGCTGAGTTACACATATCTCTTTGGGTCTGTTAACAGAGTTAATTATTCTTCACTTGTTAAAAGAGCAGCTTTAATTCTTATTTTATATTTCGAGTAAACTGAGAAAATGTGTGATCTAGTAGCTACAAACAAAGTGCTAATTATATTACAGTTCACAGCTTTCATTGGTCTAATATGTTGCCTGGACCAAGCTTCAGTAATCCAATGTGTCCTTGGCCACCTCCAGAAGCTGCTTACTGACTGAATCTCAATGTGTCCTCAGTGCGTCTTGGGGTACATAGAGCATTTTAATGACAAGTTTGAACAAGGCTACAGATGTAAAGGTTCCTAGTTCAGCAGTATTGCAGAAAGGAAATCAGTGATATTGGAATGTGTTTTTCTGTAGGGTGAAGTCATGGCTGGATCACAGTATTAAATTACACATTACTCTTTATGTATCAAGTCAGTTATATGTACATGTAACTATACACCTTTAAGTACTGTGTAAAATTTGGGTTCTATATTTAAAATAGAAAAAGCAGAGAAAATACATTTAAATATTCTATTAACCACCATTAAGTTCTATGGATTTTTTCCATCTCACCTGAGGCGATTGGTGTATGTGTCCACGCATGTCTTCATCTTGGCCAGCAGCATCCCAACAGAGGTCTGCCCCTCTGAGTGTTCTTCGTCCTCCTCCTCCTCGTCCTGCCCCGGGTCTCCGGAGAGAGGCAGCAGCAGAGGAACGAGGGCTGTGCAGGTGGAAATGGCCCTCAGTAGCTCCAGTAGTGCCCGATATAGGGGCACATGGCGTGCCATATCCAGAACTACAGAACAAGAAGGATACAAAGTGTTACAAAGATGCCCAAAGGATAAAGGAACAAATGGTCTCTCTTTTCTAAAACAGATCTCTATAGCACCCAAGTGTAAACGTTGATATCACTGACATGAGCCTGATCTTTATCATTTCTATTTCTCAGAACTCCAACATTTCAGTCACAGAGTGAGTCAGAAAATTATGTAAAGTTTATTAAAATTACAAACTGGATCCCATATGGAGGGGAATACACCATCTTAAGTGTATGCAAAACAACAAAAAATCTTTTATCTGTGAAAAGTATTTTCATGCACTCCAGTGGCCAGAAGTGAAGTTACAATAAACCATTATAAAACTAAGGGGCATCCCTGAAGGTTGGTAGGTTGGAAGAGCAATAATGTTGTCAATAGTGTCAATAAGTAACAAGGAAACCATGAGTAAGTCTACTCTAAACAAAACCCTCAAAGGCTTTTGCAGATAATTCCTGCTAATACATACATTCATTAGTCTGACAGAACAAAGCTTTGGGGGTGTCACTTTCGCAAAAAGAGGCAAAATTAACAAAACATTCTGGAAAATAAAAATAAATGAAAGAATAAATAAATGCAAAGAATGGCAAAATGTCCTGATCAGGAGGCGAGGAGATAAAGAAGGAACTGTATGGATGGCAGATATTGCTTGTGGTGCTTGAATTACAGAATGATCACAGAATTGGTAGAACAAATTCTGATGAACAACAAAGTTAGACAGGTATTGCTATCAGAATACTAGCGCTTTCAATTTGGTGCCAAACACCAACTTTAATTACAGAACATCAAAAAGAACAATAATGTTATTTGGATATCCATCTTCGTTGACTAGTTTAAGAGGACCTGGACCTGT
This sequence comes from Nannoperca australis, assembly GCA_036023655.1. Classification (NCBI taxonomy): domain Eukaryota; kingdom Metazoa; phylum Chordata; class Actinopteri; order Centrarchiformes; family Percichthyidae; genus Nannoperca; species Nannoperca australis. The sequence continues at coordinate 11,027 of JAVQJD010004880.1, forward strand.
AATGGGCAGCTGCTGTTTTGTCCTTACAGAGATTTATATTTCTATTTTATTTCCAAGCATGGAAGTAAACTGGAGCAAAAGGCTTCACGCTGTAAAGCTCCAACCTGCAATTGCTGCCAACACCGAAAAGCAGACACTGTAGAATTGACCAAAAAGATTTGATGCTTCGAGTGAGAAGGTGCTCTACATTGAGTGTGGTTTGGGGCTTCAATAACTTCACTTAAAGTCGGACAGAAACTTTTGGAAAAAAATCTAATATCTAAATAATTTGATTATTGAATTTAATAGTTTGCTGTTAAATTGAAGAACTGAAATACCAGTGGGTGTACAGTGAGTATGGAAAGTATTCAGACCCCTTTAAATTTTGTTATATTGCAGCCATTTGCAAAAATCGAAAAAGTTCATTTTATTTCTCATTAATGTACACTCTGCACCCCATCTTGACAGAAAAAAACAGCAATGTAGAATTTTTTTCAAATTTATTAAAAAAGAAAAACTGAAATATCACATGGTCATAAGTATTCAGACCCTTTGCTCAGTATTGAGTAGAAGCACCCTTTTGAGCAGTACAGCCATGAGTCTTCTTGGGAATGATGCA
>JAVQJD010004881.1:0-22920 GCA_036023655.1 Nannoperca australis
AAGACTAGTTTAAAGTCATCTTCATTGAAAAGTACAGTGCTTTTCCTTCAAAAATAAGGACATTTCAATGTGACCCCAAACTTTTGAACGGTAGTGTATATATATATATATATATAAAACCTATTTTCTTAAAATATCATTTTTAAGTCATTATTGAGTTGTTATTTTTCATTCAGCACTTCTCTGACCCCACTTATGTCAACACATTCCACGCAGCGACGAGGGGAAAACATGAGACTGACTCACTGGGGTTGAACAGGAGGAGGAATTTCAGACAGGCGATCTCCCTGCGGTCCACCTGCAGCGCCCGCAGCCTCGCCGCCAGCTCCTGACCTCTCTGGACCAGATTGGACAGAGTGGCCTCAGCTTGGGACAGGACGAATGGCAGCTCGACCTGAAAACACAGGCTCCTGGTTAGTTTCTAAGTCTCTTATATATTTGAGAGGTGCCAGACATCTGACATCAAAATTCAAACCCATCACTTGCCCTTTTTTTGGAGGACTTGAAGATATTTGTTACATTTTCTCTTCTACTGTTTATTCAGATTTAGTAGGGGAAATTAAGATTAATTGTTCCAATTCAGGGGTCGCATCCTTCAAAGACAAAACAGTGTATGTGGCATTTCATTACCATGGTAAATAGAATTTGTTCATATTAATAAAAAACATTTTATTAGATTTTATCTTTATGTGATGTTCATTGATCAATATTTGAAACTTGAAATTCTATGATGATTACTAATGTTCAACTCTGTATAATAATATGTGAACTGTCAAATCATTCATTGAACAGTTCCACAAAGTAGCTTCAATTATAAGTGAGTGAGTTTGCACGTGTGCTGGCTGTATTGACCGACAATTTAATGGCGGCGGATTTGATTTTGCTTCATCCTCATAACCATGGGGGAGGCTAGCAGGGCACCCCTCCCAGACATGACGTACAAAAGCAGGACCCACTTTAAGGTTCTTTAGACGCTGTGCTTTAATGCTGCATTTTTGCAAACAAATGTTCAATTAAACTAGCACCAGCCAGTTGACACATAGCAATCCATCCTTGCTCATAAGGCAATCATAATGTTATCAGCAAAATCTTATTAGCCTATTTAATATTATGTTAAGTCCTACAATCCATTATTAAATAATGGTCTTCAGGGAAACATTTACTTACAAGCTCTAGAAAGGCTGCAGTGGTTTATCTTGGAGAAAATGAGTCAGTCCACCTCTTAAAGTTATAATTGAGTCTCCTCACGAACCAGTCACACGTTTGATTTTGTGCACATAATAATTTTCATGCATTCCTTCCACTGAATGGGTGTGGTGGGTCACCATGCCTTTCAGAGCTACTCGCCCTCAAAGAATTTCACTTTCATCAGTTTCACAGGCTGATAAAACAAGTTGTGGAGGAAACATTATATACTGTACATGTAGTTTTGACATGAAAATAACCAAATTTAATAATATTTTGAGTTTTGGTGCAAAACATCAGTTGGTTCAATCTAAAGATATCAAAATTGCTATCAACCTTCAAGCCTGACTAATGACTACATTCGCAAAAAATAAAATAAGTTTCCAAATTACTTTTGTTTTATAGCTGGCCAATTTGATGGTTCAAACCACAACCACATTCTGAATGATGTTTAAGTGATAGAAGCGTTGTGTTTTGGGCTGCTGGGAAGTTGTGTGGAGGGAGTCATTACCTCCTGGCCGGTCACCAGCAGGATACTGTCTTCCTGTCCGTGTTGCACTTGTCTGAAAATATGATCCAGGACCAGAAGTTCAGACCAGCAGTTATGGAGAAGCTTCATTTGATCTCCCACCTCCAGGAAACACACACACACACAGAGAGAAGAGAGGCAGATAAAGAAAGTTATCTTAAAGCACATCACCCTGTTCATGCTGTAGCTTTTTCCTTCTCTTTGTTGTTGAAACACTAAAAATCCTTGTCAATATTCTTTGAAACTTGTAAATAGTCCTGATTATTCCCCCACAGCCTCAGTGTTCATATTGTATGGAAGAAATCAATATCCTTGTTTTCAAAGTATTTTTCAATTGTGTTTTCTATCACTTTGTGTTTATCTATCACGTTTATTATGGTCTATGGGAACACCTCGGCTGAATTCCTCCTGCTGTATCTGCCATTACATTTGATTCTGACTTAAAATTAATTAAAAAAAATACTATCTACCCTGCTGCCTCGCTATTAATCCAGAGACACTGAAATATGTGAAAAAAGTAGATAAAGTGAAACATGAGGAGACTATAAAAACAAGAAGGTTGCTGGTATTTTCTGTGTGTGTGTGTGTGTGTGTGTATGTGTGATGTCGTGGGTGCTCCGTGTTGTGTATTTACGAGCATCGCTTCAGACCTCTTCAACCTGCTCACCTCACCCACACCCACCACCACCACCACCACCACTTCTCCAGTCACATCTGCTCTGCTCTGGGGGATGGGTGTGTGCGTTTACAGATTGAGCCCACCCCCCCACACACATGCACACCCTTTCTGCAATATTGTCTGTAAACTGAAGGACACGGCAGTGAGTAATTCTGCAACCGCAGCTGCTAATAGGCCCAGAAACACATTCATCTGACACGGAGCTGACAGAATTACTGTCCATCTGAATGAAACTATATATCAGTCACAGAGTAGAGGGTCCAATCTTGTTGGCCACACACTCATCTGGACTGGTGCAGTGGTGGGGGTCTGGGTGTACAGTGATAAAGGAGGGGGTTAAGGAAGCAAGAGGTCTCTGCGACCTCCTGCGCTTCCTCTCCAAGAGGAGTTGGACACTCAGCTGCAGCCAAAACACTCACTCTGTAAAACCCCTAAAACGTGTTGAACGCAGGGAGAAGGGCTCACAGGATTAATGTTTCTGTCTGTGCATGTTTGAGTGCAGACCTGGGTTAGACTGATATATCAGGTTATATATCAGGCGAGTGTCATGTTTAACCTGTGAGAGGTTTGTCCCACAGCCGTAAAGTAAAAATCTTCTGGTTCATCCGGGTTCAGAGATGAAGCATCAACACGCTGTGTGGCTGCGGTAGAAAAAGAGCTATGAGAGTGATGTTGGTCAAATGCTTTCACTGGAGTTGCTCTGACAACATCGTAAAGCAGTGGTCGTAATAAGCACATAGAGTAAAGAAAGTTTTAAAGAGTGTTGGTGCTGGTTTACACTGTGTTTAGTTTTTTTAATTCCCCATTACACCTCTTTCCATTCACTTGCTATGTTAACAGGTAAGATTTTAGGCCAGTGTTGACCTTTAAAATCCCTAAAACTATGAATTGTTTTTTTATATTATTCCCAGTTAACGAACCCTATATTGGCAACATTTGTGCATTTCATTACATTGACATTGACATGATGTTAGACCAATCAACACTATTAGGCCTCAAAGTAAACCATTCCCACCATACTGACTAATGAATTTGGAACATTTGGTACATATATATTTTTTTTTTTTACAATTTAGCAAATAGGGCAGCTCTTATAATCTTTTTCCTGCTATTTTGCATTTTGGAGCAACCTTTAAAGCGTAGTTCAGACAACAAAATGGACTGCAGAATTGTTCACAGTATGGTTCCCTTGTTGTTCATGTTATTGACAGTTCCAACCTGCTATCTTCCATTTCATTTGAGTGTTACATTTTGAGCAAGAGAGACAAATTTTGTTATGGGCATTTCATATCAGCGGGAAAGTCTGTCACTGGCAACTTTGGCACATATTATACAATATTTGTATCAACCGTTAACAATTCTGGCAACTATTAAAATCAAAACATTTGGCCGTTTAGATCATTTGTGCAAGCAGCATATATGTCGTTGACGCATGAGAACATGTTGATTTAAATCCAACATGTCTGGATTAATCCTGCTTTGAGTTGGAAAACAGTATCAGACAAGACATCTTTATATGCTCATCATACTTGCCAATCAAAGCAATTATTTATATTAAGGAATTGTTGGTTACGGCTAAATATGTGCAAACCATGCACAAGAAGTGTTTCCTTTCTAACTGTGTAGCTGTGTTGTCAGTAGGAGTAACGTTCAAGTGTGCTGCAGCAAGGCTCTGAGTGCTGCAAAGCAGTCTTCAGCCTGGATGGACCAGAGGCAACATTCAGTATTTGGTCAAGTAGCAGCAGACCCAAAGGCAGTGTTTTGAGATAAAAAATCTGTGCATAGTGAATTGCTTTAAATAAACTAATACAAAAGCATTCAACATACTCTTGTAGGCTAAGGACAAGTTATAGGCTAAGTAGCCGTCACATAGGCCAACTCAAAACAAACTTAACCTGTGCTGCACCTCATCAACAAACCTGCAGAGATACAAGACAGAATGATACGCAAAATTATCACTCCCTGATCTTCATCATTTACCATGTCTTAGATACTCTTAGATTACTTTTTTTACCTTGAGGCCATTAAAAAGTGCAGTCTGACTACTTTGTAGCTCAGAGTAGGTATCTTTTTTTGAGAAAATCTTCTCGGATATGGTACTTTTAAATTGACTGTCGCCAGCATACTACCTTTAGTAGCGGAACATTTATGATGTTCATTGTGTGCACTTGCTCAGCAGCGTCTTCCATGTTCAACAGGTGAATGGAAGGTCAAACACACGACAGGACAAAGGCCACCTCTGGGGAGCTGCAGCAATCAATAGCTTCCATTCTGCTCACAATTTAATAACAATGTAGACGAGCGCCACACGGAACTGCAGTGAAGAGCCGACGTCTCCCAGTTATCGTCTGCATGGAATGTAATTATCCAGTGGAGGGAAACAGCTCTTTCTGTGCAAGGCTTTCTTGGCAAAATATGCACAGCTTTGTTCTCACTGTCCATGTTGGCTGTCCACTGTATATAAAAATAGTCAGCCATCAACAGAAATACATCAGATGTGTATGTGAGGCTCTGAGGAGGTTGTTATGGTGAGAAAAAGTGGAAAGCCGCAGATGTGACCTTTTTTTCAATACGCTTCCACATCCTGCCAGTGTTTTCCTATTGGGGTATTTACTTGATAATACAAGCAAAAAAGGATCGCTTTATTTTATTTATTCCCATTATTTGTTCCCATCTCTGAGAGAATATATCTTCCTTTTGATTGTAGATGTTTATTTTTCTGGCTCCTGAGAATGGTGAGTGCATTAATTTGGGTTCTTTTTGCTCAAATAGCTCAATGTCATAGAGAACTAATTTTGTCATTCAGGACTAAGGAAGCAATTTTTTTAAGTTAACAATATTAGAGTCATACGTGAATGAATTTTGTTGGCTGGATCAATGGACTTATATATACTAATATGCCACAGCATAATGAGGAAGCCTTGCAGCAACTACAGCATTGTTAAAAGATTTTCACGGTCATGATTAGGCGCTCACAGCTCTTGGGAAAGCTTAGGGAAAGGTGGTGGTCTTAGTGTGTTTACTCTATTGACATTTAATTTAAAATTACAATCCATCACTAACATTAACCAATATGATTTTAATGCCTAAATGGAACTACGTGGGACTCGAACCCTGATCTCACGCATCCAGTGCATTGTCTTGGCAGATATTATGGTTCCCTTCTAAACTAAACAGTCACTGGCAAAACAAATTAGTAGAGAATAACTTCAAGGAGACAAGTATCAAGTGTTAATTCAGTGTTATTCAGTGGCTGAAATACAGTAATCTCTCCTCAGTGTGGTAATGTCTTTTTTTATGTATCATCTTATGCCCATGACATAATAAAGACCTCACCATGAAAGTAATAGTATACTGTAATATTATCATTAATTGTACAGTGGGTTGAGAAAAGAGAGCATTAACAGAAACTGTTAATTACTGATTCCCCTAATTACCATTACAGATAAATGTGTTTAGCTGTTGGTTCAGTTATTGGGTAAGAACGAATGAATTAAGAGGGTGAAGGGGCCCCCATGAGGCTGCATATGAGCAAGGTTGAGAATTTTGTGCTCATCAGTGTACAAGACTGTACAAGATCAAATGAAAACAACAGAAAGTACAACAACATTTAACAATACGATGACGAGGCTGTAACGTGCATGCAGTAGCAGTAAAAATATAAAAGTATATTTGACTTTTATGCACATAAAGAATCTGTATGTTGCAGGGGGGATTCAGTAGTAATGTGTTGTTAAGATGTATATTTCTATGTAAAACCTCTGTGCTTCTCTCCTTTATGTATCAGTAATGAAGAGGAGCATTTCAGCCAAGCAGCCCTCTAACACAGGCAGCATAAAGATACCTTGTTGTTAGCCTGAGAAGATGCAACAAATCTCATCAGCACCACAATGTGGTCTTTGTGTCTGAAACAAGGAAGGTACAAAAGTAACAACATAAAATCCTTCTGGATGCCCTCAGACACTAAGAATTTGATCCTCTTTTTTTGTCTCTTTCTTACTTTGGGTTTGGTGTTTGCTTGCAATGAGAGCAGATTAAATGTTGTTTAATGCTTATTTGTTGAATCATAGTGTTGTGCCAGTGACCATATCATTTTAAAATTAACACAAATGATGCTGTTAAAGTAGCAGTAATAGTAGTTAAAGTGTTCACCAAAACAATAACATATTTTCTCCCACTCCTCTAGTTCCACCTCTGCCCAGAATCGGAGATATCCATTTCTAGAATTTCAAAATAATCTGTTTGTTGATTTTAATTTAATTTTATCTTTGTCATTTGGGTACACCAACTCTTTAACTGAATAATTTACTAAGACTATTGCAGGAAATGCCGCATCCATCGTGTGTTTACACATCATGGATGTGTGATGTGGTCATTCACACAACACCACAAACTCATCTGAAGGCATCTTACAAGTTAACAAAAGAGTGTTGATGTTGAATAAATAACGTTTGCAGTAGTGTTGCTGTCCTAAGCAGGCAAGTTTCCATACCAGATTTTGAATTTTTTTGTAAATTTTGGGTGAACCAACCCTAATGCACTTGAATGTATGATGTATGTAAGTATGGGGCTCATTTAAGACTTGTGAAGTACTGTGTAGCTTTCAGCCAGTTGCCCCAAAACATGACCGAAAACCCATGCTGCAGTTTGTACAAAGACCCATCTGCTTTTCTCTACTGCCTTTTGGTGTGAACAGAGAATCCAAACAAAAAGAAACCAGACGAAGCTCCACACATGTCACAGGAATTTAAATCGCTGATACATGATCCAGCTGTGTTGATCAGCTGCTTATGATTTCTGGCTAAATAGACATCCCAGGTGCTAAGAGTCCTGCCAAAATATGGCTATGAACAGATAATGTGCAAGAATATCAACCAGCAGCAGAAGCTCTTAGTGACCATATGTCCGAGCCTGTGGCAGACCCAGGAATAAATGTCAACAGGAGTGTGAAGCAGGAAAGGAGCAGACCTGCTCTGAATGTACCAGAGTAAATAAACGCCATTTGATCAAAAGACAGGAAGGAATCTCACCAAATCTCACCAAGGCCAGAATCAACCTTTTGTTGCTAGTTAAACTGTTTAATTGGTTGAATCAGTTTCGACCATGGCTTGATGACAGATGTTTGTTTGTCAGCACAGGCAGATTATTTCACGACTCACAGAGGAAGGCAATATTTTCTTCATTGTTGTGTAACTGGCCTGATCTGTCAGAAAAGAATTACAATCCTCCATTTTCGCTTGGAGCAGTGTGTTCAGCCATATTGTCAGCAGCAGCACAGTTAACCACAACAATAATATTGATTTCCCCACAGTGGGGCTGCAATTTGACTGTGTTACTAAATCATCAATACTACAAAGACAATCACAGTGCTGGAGATGATGGAGTGAGACACTGACATATGTCCAATCATTATCCTCACAGGTGTGTGTGCCCGTGTGTGGTCTGATCAGCCACTGTTCAGCACAGAGGAAACACACCGAACACGAGCCAGGAATAATTACCCTGACAAGACTGAAAGTATTCCACCGCACTAGTGAAAGACTTTAGACCTCATTACTGTATTTTTAGAGCATTACATTAAAGATGACGTTGAGTTGCCATGAATAGAAATAAGGAAGACAGTACAAACATCTCTTTTTGTGCATTTCTATTAAACATTATTGAACACAGAATTAACGTGCTTATTTATGCACCAATACACCAAAGCAAATTCTGTGTATGTGAAAACCTACTTGGCAATAAATCATATTCTGAGCAGCAGAGCATAGAGCCTACATCAAGCACATAAAATGGTTATGATGCAACATCATTTAATAATATGTGATGTAATCATAAAGGTCATAAAGGTCATGAAGTACATAGGAACTATTTGAGCTTGTGCATGTTTTAGCCATGTTCCCATATAAATAATGTATCTACTCGCCATGCATTACCATTATGTATGATCCACTGACAAATAGAAAATCAGATATAACACTTGCATTAATTACCTCAAGCTGGTTTTTAGTATCTGCAAGTTGATTTTCCATGACGTACAAAAATCCACTGTTACAACTGTTTGGGGGCTGCGAGTCCATTCTGAGCACAAGTGAATTGTGAGTGTGTCGTGGGCGTATGAGTCAACTTACTGAATATGTGTATTGTTTTCATAATGAAAAGGCATGTAAGCCTGTGAACTGTATTAATACAGAAGTAAAACAAACTTTCTTGTTCCTTTTCAGAAAAAGATAATGTTATGTAACTATGCTATTATTATTTTAGAATTATTAACATTTTGTGTTATAAGAGAAAACATTACGCGTAGAAAGCAGATTAAAAACAGGATGACATGTCCTTGCTAAACTATTATACTACTACTATGCGATTAACTTTTTTTGGGTCTATAATGGCAAATAGAACGTCCGCTGTTGTCATTAATCATACCTACCCTTTAAAAACAACCATTAATGATCTTCAGAAATGTCAAATTAAGGGGTAAGCAGGGGTAATTGTATTAGTTATATTGACTTGTAATATCTTGCCAGTATTGGTGGATTGAGGCATTGTGAGACAGGTAATTATAATGATTATTTTGTTATTCTTGTTTTTGATTTTCCATCATGCAATAGAAGAAGTCCTCTGCTGTTTGGGAGGGGACACTTTGAGTTTTTGGTCATGTGATTTGTAAACTCCTAAAGAGACGAACAGCTGTCATATGGACATCACGACTAACATTTGTCTGTTCTGGTCTGAGCACTTACTGGCTCAGAGAGAAAAAAAGAACGTGGCATTGAAGGACTCTACTCTTCCTCCTGAACCAGATGATTTACTGATACATGCGTGACTTTTACAACTGACATTGGGAGTGTTCGGTGTCACAGCGTAAGTAAGAGAAATAGTAATGAAAAGAAAGTGAGAGGGAATAACAACCGGAACAAAACATCTGTGCCATAAAATTATACAATATCTGCAGGGTCTGTTTGCCCTCACACAACATTTCATCCAATTGTAACTTTCCCCTCTCTATCTTCTCTGTGAAGTCCAGCATAAAAGAGTAACACTAATCATTTTTTTTATGGATGCCCTTGTCTTTGTTGGTAGACACACACAATGTTCAGATTTGGAGGTTTGGAAGCAATTTCATTCTTAATTGACAAAAATAGAACATATTTGAAATGCCACACAAATAGGACTGTCCGTAATAATATACTGTATATATAATAAGGGAGGGATACAATACAAACTTATATGGATTGTGTAGAATCTGTATAAACCAGAGTTAATGAAAGGGAGACAAACCGAAGCTGTGTTGTATCTTTGTGATATATGTGTATATGAGTTTCACATAAAAGAAAGTGTGGAGTGCAGCTGTAAAATGTTCCGGGACATTATTTCCCACCAATGGGAGTGTGTGCACGCATGCCTGTGTGATCATGAGGACAGAAAAAAGGGCTTGGGACTCACCCTTAGCTCCTTGAAGAAGATGCAGCTACGAGCCCACTCCACTATGGAGAAGAGAGTCTGGTCTGCCATGCGGCACATAAGGCTGAAGGTGCTGGGCTTGTCCAGCCGCCCCCGGCCGTTCTGCTCCTGCTGCAGATGAGCGACAATCTTATTCTGCACCACCAGCTCGTCTGGATCGCAGCGCAGCAGCTCCAGCACCAGCGGCGGCAGGCTGGGCGGCTGCGGCGAGGCTGAGGGGTACATGTCTGGGTATGGGTATCCTGTCAGAGACTCAGGGGAGCTGGTGTAGTCGGGACACTCTGCTTTAATCACCCTGCCGGGGAAGGCCGTGTACTGGTACTGAGTAGTGAGGGGCACGTGGGACTGCATGGCCATGCCCAGGGATGGGGGTCCATAGAGGTTGGCCTCGTAGTCTGTAGGGGTGATGGAGCTTTGGGCAGAGGGGAGCAGATTTTTGGAGATGGTGGGCAGGCTGTGCAGGCTGCCGGTGAAGCCGTAGTCAGTCTGCAGAGGAGAGGCCGGCGGAGGAGCTGCGCTCTCCAGCTTGAACCCATTGGATCGTATCAAAGCCTTCTTCTGCTGCTTCAAGGCCCTGTCTCTCTTGTACATGGGGCCAAATTTATTCCTCCCCCCACGCATGCGGTCTGCGCGCACCGCTGTCACACAGGAGACAAGAGGTGAAAAACAGATTTACAAATCAAACACTGACTCTACTGAATTATCCTGCACTGCCAAGATCCCCTTCGCAGCACTCCTTGATGAGCACTGAACTGTAACGGCAGAATCCCAACTCGCGTTTCACCAGTATCCCCAAACATTCCTACAGAGTAAATAATAGACATGTTGGTCATTTCTGCTTCCCTTTTTAGGGCTGGGAAGAATCCCTAGAGCCTGTGCAGCACTCCTTCTTGTAGCCTAAATAGAGCTTTTGATTTAAAACAGGGGAGTCTCCAGAGTTTTATCAGCAAGTCAAGAATGTGTCCTTTTTCTGCTACGGAAGCAGGTGCTTTCCTGCATTGCTGTCTGGGAATTAATCCCATCCAACGTGTATAGGAAACAACAGGAGAGCCCACAAATCACGAAATAATTACGGGGTTTAAACTGTAGTAGTCAAAAGATAAAAACTGTAAAATTATTACAAGAATGAATACACATGAGAAAGTGTCAACAGAAAATTATAACAACTGTTGTTGGAATTAAATACACAATTAGAAATGTGCAACAAAGGAAAAAAATACATAGTGTTTTAATTTCTCCCAAATAATAGTATACATTTTTGGCATTATTATTATTATTAGTAGTAGTAGTAGTATTAGTAGTAGTAGTAGTAGTAGTAGTATTAATATTATTACAGTTAAAAGACGAACTCATCTATTTTGATAGTAAACTGTACCTTCTAGCCGCATCCCGACGCTGAGGCACTTTTGGAAGCGACAGAAAGGACACCTCTTCCTCTGGGTTTTGTCTATTTTACACTCCTGGTTTTCCGCACACGTGTACCTCTTGTTGTTCTGCACCGTCCTCTTGAAGAAGCCCTGGAGAGCAGACGGCACGTTAGAAACAGCGCGGGTTGGGGAGAGTGCAGGGTAGGCTCGTCAAAATAAAACGTCGCGGCTGAACAGTGACTGTTTCGCAATATTTCAGTTGCATAGTTAATGCTCGATCATGACATTCTGTGTTTAAAGGAAAGTACTTATAGGGACTCTATATCTTAGCTAAGGTCAGTCAATATAATGTTGCATTTTATAATCAATTCGTGAGACGTTCACTTTAAACTTTTGTTTGGTGTGTTAGGCTATTTTATTATGTATCGACCATAATGACAACATCCGTTTAAACAGCAAATATTAGAAGAGGGTTTGGTGTTTTGGACTATTATTTAAGGTTAATTTACATTAGCGCCTCAGCTGTTTTCACTTGTGTTAAAGGTTCCATGTGTTTACCTTGCAGCTCTCGCAGGTGAGCAGACCGTAGTGGTATCCAGACACTTTGTCTCCACACACAGGACACAGTTCTTCCATGTCATCGTCATATGTGTATTCCATAACCTTCAAAGTCACACCTGGCACCCACACACACACACACACACACACACACACGTGAGCATACACACGAGGACCCACGCAGACACACATTCACCAAAAACAACGTGGCACACTAAGTGTACAATGCAAATATCCCAAGCATAATTTTCTCGCGGAAATGTACATGAAACAATCCTAAAATTAAAAAAAGCGCAGCCCACATAAACTTCAGTGTGAATTATAAAAGGCTGACATTTAATTAAATTAAGCTACTTTTTTGTAATTTGCCTTCATTTTAATGCAGCTAAACCAATGTGGAATGGGTTTAGTGTAGCTGAGTGAATTTATTTTTTCACATTTAATACAATTCCTTCTAACATAAATACAAATAAAGGCAATGAGAAAATAAAGGAATATATGTATTTTAAATTATCTTCAGCAAACATTTTTTTCAATGAAGGGTAATTTATTTATGTATTCATTTGATCGAAATTATAGGTTAATTATTGTATTTAGATTATATGTACACGCAATATAAATATACATATATTTCAGAATAAACGAAAACTTTACTTAATAAGGTCTAATTAATACCTTGTCCATCGAATAAAAATTAAAGCTCATACGTTGCCCAAAGCATAAGCCTACATTATAAATTGAATTGAATTCAACACTTTTAATATGTATTATCTGTGTATATGTGGGATATTTTCTGTGTAGTGCTTTCTTCAATTGTTTCCCTCAGTTTTACGAGTTGCGAATGTAACACATATTTAAGCAGACATCGTTATAATATATCATACTGTACATATGTACCCGGCCTACATGGGTTGATGAAGCCATATAAAATATAACATAGCCTATAAATAGATACAACAAGGCTATAAAAATAAAAAGGAAGCTATATAAATAACCTATGGTCTCCACTCGTTTATCCAGTCGAACTAATAACCACCAACGTCGCCATAAAAAAAAACATATCCATCAGTTTGCAACTGCTCCTGCATTTACAACATTTACTGTTGATATGTGGCAATATATATTATGGTGGCTAAACTATTCTTCAAAGTTTTATCCTCCACTGAATCTACCGCATTAGTATCTCATCCAAACATGTTGGTTCTCGACTCTGTTTAAGTGGATGTTAGTAGCTACAGGTGACAGGTGAAGCCTTTATCAATGTAAAACTATTAAATCACTCTCTCAGCAGGCATAGAGTTTAGCCTGTACTCATAGCAGGCAGAGAAAACGAGGCTGCACGCGTACCGTGAAGCAGTCCGCTGCAAGGGGTCACGAGCTGTTAGAGGGTGACAGCGACACAGGTGTACAGACATATCATTATTATTATTGTTGTTGTTGTTATTATTATTATTATTATTATTATTATTATTATTATTTCTTATTATTATTATTACATCCTTACATGATTAACCTGTTGTTGTTTTTTTGTTATTACAGTTACATTGGGATATCAAGAGATTATGTTGTAACAGGCACAGAAATTGAGTCACATTGGCTACTTATTAGTATATTTTACTATTATATACTTATACTTATTATTAGTATATATTACTATTATATACTTATACTTATTTTCTATTGTGTTACGTTTCTATTTTATTTTTTAGGCTACATTGTTATCACTAACATTTCACAATGTATGGTATGCCTATTATTTTATTATTATTATTGTAATTTTTAATGGAACTGCTTTGAAAAGTGCCACCCTGGGTTTTTAGTTTCAATGCCGTTCTATAATAGGGGTAAAACTGGGTTTGACTTTTCAGTTGCTGTCATTTGCGTATTAGACAATTATTGATCCTAATAATTTAACAACAGGTTACTGGGTGCTCTAGAGTTATTGTGTGCCGTTATTGGACAATTGAGCCTTTCTTTTAACACGTATTTTTGAACTTAATTGGGCTTAAACTAGAACAAAAAAAATCATATCTATTTTGCAAGCGAGCTGTGAATGCAGAACAGAGAATTGTAGAAAGACTTACCGTGTGCCTTGTCTCCCAACATTTGAAAAGCCGGCAGCAGCCAGTCAGTGGTGATTTTGTGATAATTAAAAACTGAATGTAGGCCTAGGTGTTGCTGCAGCCTTGCATGGGCTGCTGAGGAGAACAAAATAAAAAGGACCAATACAAATCCGGATGGTCTCTGTCTATACTAAACTGGCTTAAGAGCCAGCGGTGAGTGTGTGATGATGATGACCATTGAAGATCTCAGAGTGGAAGTCTCTTCAGCCCGCTCGGTTTTTACTGCGCTTCCCTTATCCCAAAAGTTATACTGCAGTGATGCCATTGGTGGACGCCGAGTCACGTGACGGATAGGCTACTCCCTGCTGCCTTCTCTCTGGAAATGCCTGGACAGGAGAGCAGAGCGATGCTCGAGGAGTTCCACTTAATATGCACACTCACAAAAGAACCGTCAAAAATGATTAAAACGTGGTTTGAGACGATTACAGAAAGCACGCGGTCATAAATTAAAAAGCAGTTTAAGTTTTAGAGGAGATTCTCATGTAACATTTGTTCTTCAAATTACTTTTAATTCGAGATGACTAACTGTTGAAGACATCCGACCGGGTACAAATGTTTAGAACTGTATAGCATACAAATGCAGTTAAAATATTACTATAATAATAATAATAATAATAAATAACAACATCAACAACAGTTCAACAACAGTACAACAAATAATAATCAATACAATTCTTACTGTTATTAATATTATTAGCATTCACTGGCATATATATATATACACACACACACACACACACACACACAGTAGCAGTCAAAAGTTTGGACACACTTTACCATTCATTTGTATGGTACTGGTACTTGTACTGTGTATATATATATATATATATATATATATATATATATATATATGGCAGTGAATATATATATATATATTAGATGCTGGAAATCTATATTTTGTTTGGTATTACACTAAATAGCCATTGCAGAAATATGTTATCACATACAGCATATATAGATATATCTGCGGCTTGTCAGTTTATTTTTACACTGGTTAGCCTATTGAAACAATGTAACATGCTCAGATCCTCAGATTTCTATATTTATCTGCAATGGTTGACATGTGGAGTAGTCCTAGCACATACAGCATGTTTCAGCAGAATTAAATGCATTGGCATTAATATTAATTGACTCTGACAGGGCATTTTGCTTGGTAAGTGCTATGGAAAGTCAAACTGTCTATTGTTAGCTGGGACAGGAAGCAGTGGGTGGCTGCTGAGGATCCATCAGACTGCTGAGGGTCATTGTGTGTAAATGCACACAAAGCTGAGGGTCTTTAACCATAGACCACTATACAATTTAAGACAGGAAACACACCGATAACTGAAGTCAACACAAAACATTCACATCCATTCTGTATTTGATTACTGTCACTGTCTCTGCAGGAAAGTGAAGCATTGTCTGTATTTATTTACCAGAATTATCCCAATTAGACAATGTATAAGAATGACAGTTGCAGTCTTTTTTCTAAGTTAAGACTAATTTTGGATAGATAACTCTTTCATAAACTTAAAATGCCTCAATTACATCTCACTTAGATTAGAGGATTAAACTGTATCTTCTCTTAATTGTATCTTTAATTCACTCAGGGGTTAAATCCTGAGGAGAATATACAGTTATATATTTTTAGAAACATGTATGCAGATGCATAATCTTTTATATATATGGTTGAAAACATGCATCCAACATTTTTTATTGTTGTTTTTTTTCATTGATGGTCATGTTTTTGAGGGGTATTGTATTGTGAGTGGCATGTGGCATCATTACCAATAACCATGGGTGTTAGTTGGGTAGTAAGGTTATATTTAATACTCAATAAATACATTTAAAACATATATTTTTCTTGGTTTTCAATGGAAACCAGACTTATACAATTAGCCATCTTATCAATAATACACAGACAGAAATGAAGAAAAGAAAATAAGAACAATACAAAAATAAAATAGTGCCATCCATCCATTCTCAACAGAGAAATCTTCCATCTGACCTTCCCCTCCCTCACCTTGACATCACACACTGAAGCTTTCCTCCATATTGTCCTGTACACAGACACTTTATTAATTAGAGTAGCAGTATATAATAGTCACATCAGATTCATCAGATTTTACAGTAGTACCCAGTGATACATGAAGCAAACTTAATTTGAGTTAAAACACTATAATACAGCAATATTTAGGCAATTACTTACAAGAGAGAGACGCTTGAGTCAGTTTTGGATGGGTGTTGCTGTTGCAGGGAATATTGGTCCCTCAGCACTAACTGTGTCAATTTAGTCAAGCAGAGGAGACCCCATTTCAGTAAAGGATCTCTCATTGCCTTTTAGAACTGCACAAATTCTATCATGAGGGAGGACCCTGAACATTTCCCTGTACCACAATGTGGCAGTAGGTAGCTTATCCTTGGTCCATTTAATCAAAATACATTTTCAGGCCAACTACAGTAATTTGTCACATAGTTTGAACTGTAAATGGCTTCGAGTCACCCATTTTGAGGGAAGGCCAAGAATGAAAAGGCCTGAGTCTCTCTTAACCCTTATCGGAAAGATAAGTTATTGAGAGAGTGTAGCTCAAAATCTTATGATCAATTTACATTGCAAAAAGTAATGACAATAGGTTACAATATCTCTTTGAAGCATATTATATAGAGGTGAGCCCTGATGGTGCATCTTGTTTAGTATGTAAATGAGTGTACATGTTTAATACAATAAGGTCCTGTCAATCACCGCTACACTTTCCCCATTCCTAACCTTTTATTATATGTTTTGGTGGTAAATGATAGTAGATGCCGGAACTTTGTAACAAGTGAACCCATGCCCTATCCCTGTCAAAGTTCCCCCTCCTCTGAAAAAAACGTGCATAGCGCATCTCTGCCATTGAGCTGTTTGCTCAGCAGAAGATGCATGCAGGTTCTATCTATCAATCTGTTTCACCCCTGACCTCCAAGAGTTACTGCAAGATCCTTGATTAGCCTATAACTGGTCATCTGACTATTAGGCCAGAAAACAAGCCAGGCTGACTGGAGCAGGAGGCCCTCTGTCACTGGGGCCAAGAAATATGTCCTATCTGCTATTTGTCTCTGGCACAATTTTGTTTTGCAAGTGTGCTGTGGCTACAAGTCACCGGAGCCCCAGCATCAGACAAGCTCTGTCTCTGTCTCCCAGATATATTTGTACAATAAATAAAGGGGAAGGGCTAAGGCCTGGCTCGTGTTTTGACTTCATCATTTATATTTTGTTCATTTTGTACCCCCACACCGACAGTCCTTTTTCTGCTGGAGTGGCAGGATCTTTGTGGATAAAAGAAGATAGGGCTGCAATCACTCTGGGTGAAAGCTACGGGAGGATGAGTTTCTATGTTGTGCAGAACTTAAGAAGATAGTTTGTAAGATTTCAGATCCTGAGCTTTGTTGATCCTGTGTTGATCAGTTGCCTTCTCGTGTTACACTGGTTGGTTTTCTGATAATAAAAAAAAGGATTAAACTTTTAAGAAACACAATCTATTTACTTCCACAACACTGTTAAATACATAAAATTAGTTTAAGTTATACAAAGCTTTCTCAGAGGCCATTTTTAGGATTTTCTGACCATCATTACACGTGACAATTCTTATGCAATGTGCAATGTGCCAGTAAGTTGCTTGTGCAGGTGGTTCGATCCCCGGCTCCTCCTGTCCACATGACAAAGTTCATTGCGAGATGACTGACGCACAACAAACTTAACACTTGTGATGACAAACAACTTTGATCTCACCCGCCTGTGAGTGGACATCCAGTCTCAGTTGGGTTGCTTAGTAACAGACCAAAACTGAAATTTTCCAAACTCTGAACATTTTACAATTTACAGCTTATCTACAATGTTATGTTGTCTTCCTAGCCCCACCCCGCCTGATTTCATATGTTATTCATAGAATATACATGGTAAAGAATTACAAATTAGATTCCCAGTCATAAAACCTTAGCTGTATACATATTGTAGTTTTTTTGGGGGACATTTTTTGTCATTGAAATCATCTCAAATACTAAGATACAAACAAAATACAAATGTAAATACTGTTTTAAATGTAAGTTTTATTTACAATACATGCCTTAAAGGCGCCCTGTGACGTTTTCTTTTAAACAAGCTCAAATTATGTTTCCAAAGGTTACCAAAGTATATTGTGTGAATCCTTGAAGCATAACAAATGCGCTAAATGTATTTCCGCCCTCATAAGACATTTGTAAAGCTGATAAATATTTTAAACGGTTAAAATGGTTTACATCTATGTTTGTTTGCTAGCAGTTTTATTCTTCAATGCTTGTGTTGGCACAATGTTTGTTGACGTGTTACTACAATTATCAATAAGCGGAATAGCATGAAACTCGACTGAATACCTTGAAAATTTATTAATATGTGGAAGATTTAGAGCTACCAACTATTGAGGAAGTGTACTGTAAATAAAAATTAAACACTAATCAATCTGCTTGATTTCCAGGTAAGCAGGAAGAGGTTCATTAGTTCCAAGCAAACAAGAACAGAGTGTAACAGATATTTTGTTGCAAATTTGAGCAAGCAAAATGGCGTTCTTAGCGTTAGCTTCAAATGTGCTTGCTCTGTTCGAGCAGTTTGTGTATCTTCTATGCAAACTACAGTTTACAGGTTTGGCCATGCGTCACAGTAAAATTGACATGTACATGACTTCTAAGGTTAGTTTATGCTTTTGCAAAAACAGTTGAAAGCATTGTTGTACTATAGCCCGATTCAGATTGGACTACTATTACCTGGGGATCTCTAGTAATTTGTAATATTAGGTCATCTGTGATTTAGTTCTGTGCAAATTGGCATCTAATTTTTTTTCGCCAAGGTTTTTTGTTTTTGTTGTGCCCTTTTTCTGCCTCTTTCCCGGTTGAGACTTATGGAGACTGCGTTGGCAATTGTAAAAGAAAGTTTTGGCAGCACTGAAGCCCTGGACAGATGGGCACCCAAGTAAAAAGTCTTTGTGAACATTTTCCCGGTTCGGTTTGGTCTAATTTCTTTTGGTAACATGGTTCACAACTAACAGCAATCAAATTTAGCATCTTTTTGCAGTAGCGCTGGTTTTTCTCTTGCAGCTCTTGTCATGTTACATAGAGCCTTAAACAGAAAGTTTGAGTAAATACAGGCTTTGCTCATCCTGTTTGAATGAGCCACATGAAACACAATAAAGGGGTCATTTCTAAATCACATGAGGTTCCATAGTGATGCTAGTGCCATGCAAATAGGGCTTATGCCTTTCATTGGTTCATCAACAACTATTGTACTTTCACTTTCATTGTTATATTGTTTTTGTATAACCTATTTTGAACAAAGCATGCACAGAATCAGGGTTGTGATATGAATATGTTCCTGTACGCTCTTAAATTTTGACTGAAGATTGATTAACACTTACTCAACCATTTTGATACTAATAATCTTCCATACGATCACCTCATTTCATTGAGAACATTAGCAAATAACAGCGATCCCATCATTTGGCCTTAACAGTGACAAGATTTTCAAATCCTTAAGAATGGCCAATCTTCCAAATGTGTTACACAGTCACAACCTTTATATTTAACTAACTGGTTAATCTATACCACAGAAGAGAGCTGTGTGAACAGGTGAGAGCGCCAGGGATTCATGTTCCACAATAAGAAAAGGAGAATAGAGAGATTTTGTGCTAAACAGCCGGCATTCAGTGTCCTCATGTCTGTCCTTGACCAAGCCGGGCGCAAGCACAACAAACCACTTAGAAAAGGGAAATTAAATAGAACGACTACAATAGCACGCTGAGAAAGCAGACATGGCAGGGGTTTTCCTCAGTGTCATCCTACAAGGTCAAAACAAAAAAAACTAATCTATCTCTCTGATCCCTATAACACACAGCTTCTTAAAATTTACTCAAGAAAATAAATCCAGCCTATCAACTAAAAGGCATTAGCATTGCTTGTGAATTGATTAAAGAGGATAATAAATCATAGTTGTTAACTTGTCTGATTGACTCATGCCCCCTGCTGGTATATTTTAACCACTGTAGTGTCTTTTTTTTTATTCATTGGCCCACAAGGTATTACAAATTCAGATAATTTACATGTTTAAACATCTACACAAAAGTAAAGACAGAATAACAACAATTTAATAATCAAAAAGTACTACTCGTAAATATAAGACACCAATAGTAGTCTATAAGTAAGTAAGCATGGGAAATGATCAGAGATGCATTTACAATATTTCAAGATTAGAGATATTCCTGGTCAAATTGATAATGAAGTAGTGAGGTAATAAAGTTGATAAAAAAATAACTTTTGCACAGGTCAGAATATCTGCTTGATCTACTATATACAAGCTCCTGGACAAACAATCATGCAAGATTATTGTTTGTGGAGCCTTCGTTACCATACAACCATATTCAATTTTTTCAGTTTTACTTATATAGTGCAATATCATAAAGTTATATAGATATAAAGTTATCTATCAGGTCTAGACTCACTCTTTAATTGCTGGTTCAAAAGCTCACATACAAGTTTGGTCTGGAAATTTTAGATATCCTCACCTGTAGGTCACAAGAGTAAAAGTAAGCTTTTCCTGAGCTGTTTGTAACATCCACTGGCTCCCCCCCAGGGATGTGTCCTCTCTCTATTGTTCATATTGTACAAAAATTACTGCTATAGCATGTATGAAAACCATCACCTTGTAAAGTTTGCTGATGATACAGTCATAGCCTATTTAACAATGAGGGAACTTCTCATGGTCCTATTGTTGATTTATTTTTAAAATGCTGTTACAAATCATTTGTGTGTGAAAGACCATGTGCATTGATTTTAGATGCTCCGACCCCTCTCCTGACAGTGAAGTTATTGATGGCCAGAACATAGAAACAGAATTTGGCATAAATACTGACATGGTGTACAAGAAAAGCCAGCACCCGAAAACTGTGAAAATTCCAGGTTGACTGGACCTTGGTGGCAATGTCTTATCATTCTATTATTGATTCTGTTCTTACGTTCTCACTTATCTGTGGTGGTTTTGATCTTTAAAGGTCAAACAGAAAAACTCTGCATGATCTTTATAAGAAACAGGTACATAAGAAAGCAGGATCCATACTGTGAGATTGTTCCCACCCTCTACATCAACCGTTTCAGCATGTATCAATCTGGTTCCCTCCTCAGACTCCCTGAGCTAATACTAACAGATCTAAACACTCTTTCATACCCTCTGCCATCTCCCTCTAGACTCCAAGAGGAAAAGGTAGATGTTGTTTTATCTTCTTTTCTATGAATTCATTGCTTTTCTAATTAACTTTTGAACAAATTTTATGAATTATTTGCGTTCTTGATGTCTGTATGTCTTCTGTTTTATGTTTGTTAAATGTATTTCTGTTGTTGTTTACCAAATCGCCATATTGCGGGACAAATAAAGTGATTGATTGATTGATTGATTGATAAAGACTGCCACATAAAATACATGCAAAATTATAGTGCAGTAACATAGGGTTACTGCACTATAAGAAGAAGAACACAAAGTATCATCCAGAGTATCATTAATCACAATCTAGAGTGACATGCACACTGAAACTACACTGCAAAACTATATCCACCTGAACATTACATTTGCATGAATTGTTTCAAAATACTACGCTTTAATGTGCGGCTATAACAGCTTCCACTATTCTGGTTTCAGGCTTTCACCAGATGCTGGTGTTCAGCCACTAGAGCATTAGTGAGGTCCGACAGTGATGGTGGGTAATAAGGTCTGACTCAAACTCAGATTTCCAGTAGTAGTGGAGTAGCTCAACTATAGAGAAAAACCATACCAGCCAAATACAAATCTTTAGTATATGTATTGTCACAATAACACCACAGAAGAGGGTCTCTGAATCCAGACAAAGAAAAGTCTCCAGATACAAAGTGCCTTTTCCTTGTGCCCTCATCGTCTACAGATTTTCTTTTCCTGGCCCTCGTGCTTCCAGAGCCAGACTCAGAGACCTTCTTCCACTTCTATGGTGCATCTCCATCAGCACCAGCCTTTTTCTTTCCACACATCACTGTGCTGCTGACGTTACTTTCTAGATATTAGAAATATATTGAATATACTGCTTGGATTAGAAACATAATCTGGTGTATCATCATCGACACAATCACTTATGCACCAAAAATCTTTTATCCCTTAATTGTTTGTTGCCCCCTGGCATTTTTTGTAACAGTTTATATGTGATGGTAAAGTCTTCGAGAGTCTGGAAAGTTTTGGTTTAGGTTCCTTGAAAGTGCTTGAAATTAATCTTTTTTTAAAGTTGTATGAACTCTGTTTAAGGTTTTTACTCTTTATTTTTTTCAGGTGCACTTGATGAGGCACTGGAACAAATACAGTAGTTGGAGGAACTGGTGTCAAGCCTCCCCCTCTCTGGATGAAGACTGTGTTTCACAAGGTTCTCATCCAAACACATCTTTTTTGTTTTCTGTAGATCCGCTGAGCTCTCTCTATTCAGGGTTTTGTACTGGTTAGAAGCAAGGCAGATAGCAATTGTCACTTTAGAGAAAGAGGTCATTAGACCAAGACCTAGTCATACGCTGCAGGTTACTGAGTTCTTCATGTTTTGCCTGCTTGTGGTATTTTCACAAATGGAGTTTAATTTATAATGCGGGAGTATGGGGTACCGGATTCGCTGTTATGGGCTATCCGGTCACTGTACAACTAAAGCAAGAGCTGTGTTCGCATTTTTGGCAGTAAATCTGACTTTTTTCCGGTGGGCGTTGGACTCCGACAGGGCAGCCCTTTGTCATCGATCCTGTTCGTGGTTTTCATGGACAGGATTTCTAGGCGTAGTCAGGGATTGGAGGGTGTCCAGTTTGGGGGCCTCAGAATTGCATCTCTGCTCAATGCAGATGATGTCGTTCTGATGGCTTCATCAGACAGTGACCTTTGGCGCGCACTGGGCAGGTTTGAGGCCGAATGTGAAGCGACTGGGATGAGAATCAGTACCTCTAAGTCCAAGACCATGGTACTCAGTAGGAAAAAGGTGGCGTGCT